>PVLC010007930.1:0-60944 GCA_004027655.1 Graphiurus murinus
CTCAGTATTATGCCTCACACCTACTTCTGAATTTGCTTTCAACTTCCTGCCACATAGCACATGAACAGGCTACAGTTGGATAGAAGGCATAGCTCTCCACCCCAAACTACCCTTAGCATTCAATCCATATTTCATTAAGGATACTTATTTTCATTTTCCTTGCACTGAAGTTTGGTACAGCTTTAGTAGCTGCCAGTGAGTTAAAGATTTTGATATCTAACTTTTTGTACCTTAATACCTAGAATACAGTTGCAACCATGATGTGGTCAATATAATATTTGTTGCATACTTTGTAAGTAGTATCTCACTTGGCTGCAAAGGAGATAAAACCTACATCATGTAATCAAGTTGAGAGAACTAATGCACCTAATATGTTACACTCCATGCCAGAATGTGAGGCTATCGTTGAACATGCAAATCTTGCTTCCAATCAAGCTTTTACTACAAATTGATTAATGAAGACTCCCACCTCTAGGAGCTATTCTATGTAAGTAAATTGTAAAGAATATTTCTTTTGTAAAAGCAAAACCAGCAGCACATGGTGGCACTTGCCTACAATCCCAATATTTGGTAGGCTGAGACAGGAAGACTGCAGGTTCAAGGACAGCCTTAGCATGTAGTAAGAATCTCATCAGCCTAGAGAGACTGTTTTAAAATGAAAAATTAAAATAAGAGTGAGGATGTAGCTCAGAGGTAGAATGCCCCTAGGTTCAATCCCCAGTAACCCCCCCCCACAGTAACCCATCATTTTTATATTATGTTAATTTATTACCTAGATAGTTTTTCTGATCAGTGTGAGTTAATGTGGGTTATCTAACTTTATCTCAATCTTTTTTTATAAAACTTTATTTTATTAACTCTGAATATTACTATCAAAAGATGTTATGCTATTTGTAAACTACAATATTTGTACATTCATGCTACTTTGAAAGGGAATTAGGATTATCAATAATATGATTCCACATTTTGTAGGAAAAACAACTTCAGTGTGCAAATTCAATAAATAATTGATAAAAAGTTAATTATGCATGCCTGTGGGCAAATACTCAGTCTCAAGTCAGTAATTTTGGTGACATAAATTAGCAGAAATTTCTAAAATAATGTGTTGGAACCCTCAAACTGTCAGTAACATTCAAAACAGATCCTATTTGTGTTGTTATAGGGTAGAAGCAAAAGCAGATGAATTCTGGTAAGCTACACTTTTGACACTGTAAGGCCCTTAAGAAATTGTCAAAATGTCCCTATGAGCCAACAAGTCAAATTAAACTGGAAATGGGATAAATACGAATCAGAACTTTCTACATATTATCTTTTCTGAGGATTCAATTCAAATCTTACATCGTGAAGGACACTGTAGTCCCATATCACAGCACATTTTTTTCAGTGCTCTTTTTTCAAGATGTATTTTATTTGTTGGAGATAATCCCTTTCTTGCTGCTGAGGTAAAAAGAGATCAGATCATTGTTATTGTTAAAGAAACTACTGTGTTATACCTAAGCAGATGTGGCCTTCTCACAAATGTGTGGGATCAGGACAAAAAGCTACACACCCAATTTTCTTCCTAAGGAGGTTGTTAGTTGAAGGAACTGACTGAATACCCAAGGGCTCTCACCTCCCAGACCCTCTTTCTTTCAGCCTCATATATACTCAGGTGAACAATTTAGTAGTGGAATTAATCCCCAGCAATCCAGAGCAGTGCAGATCAATAATGCAACACAATATTGGTTTTTCTCCTCTACCTCAGTCAGTCACACATCCCTTCTCTCTGGGACAGTTTTCCAAATGAGCAAGATATACCAGCAACTGCGTATCAGGTCCTGAGAGCAGGGATGAATCAAGTGATGCCAGGAAACTTTAGAGATCACTTAGTTCACCACAATATAATGCTTTTCAGGTATAAAAAATAACAATGATCCAACACATTTAATAGAATTTGCATGAATTCCATTGTGGTTGGTAGAGAAGCAATTAGCAATGTGCCTGAAATTTTACAAAGACATTCTAGAGGGAGTTTTCAGGAGGAAGGTTATGTTTGATGAGAATGAGCAGGTCTGACAGTCAACTGGCTCAGGCTATGACACCTGCCAGAATGCACCAGTCTTCCCTGGACAAGTGTGTTTTGCTGGGTTGCTGCTCTTACCCTTGTAAATAATTTGAATGTCATGCCTATTAAACACCAAGAAAAAAACCAAAGTAGAAGGTAACAAATGAAATCATTGTTGAGTGCTCCTGAACATTGAGGGAACTGTTAAGGGCACTGGACTGCTCAGATGGAAAATGAAAAGGAGGAGTGAAATAAATGAACAAGCAAACAAAAAAGGAAAGAAAAAGAAAAAAAAAAACCTCAAGAAACTATGGTCCAATATCTCTCCTAGAATCAAAGACAAAACTGTGATATAATTAAAAATAAAATAATAATGTGCATAATTATAAAAATATAAATAATATATGCTGTCAGAGACCAGAGGCCAGCTGTGGTTGTAGGGGAGGTTTCAAAGGTGAGATTTCCCGAGGGGAAAATACATGGAGTCGCCATTAGGAGGAGAACAACAGCAGCTTTATTGTATAGACCTATCCCTTATATAGGGTTCTGGGCAAACTGGTGCAACTCTTGTCTATGCCAGCATGATGTGAACATGCCAATTGTGTTTTGCCTGGTCATAATTATGTAACTATATACACTTCTGCAGCTGTGTGGGCTGACCTGCCTAGTCATGCTTATATAACTAAGTGCTCATCTGTGGCTACACAGGATGAATGGGGTCATGTCCTTACCACCAGACTGTACCTCCTGTGGGCTCCACACTCACCAAAGAAGATGTGGATACCTCAAAATATAAGAAATGTTACCAACAAATCACATGGTTTAGCCCTCAGAAAGTGACAGATTCTCTTCCTCAATTTCAACTTACAAAAGCTCCAAACAGTGTGATCAAGAAAATCCATACATACCATAATCTGATCAGGACAGAGGGGTTGTGTCCCCTGAAATATATTCTATGGATCAGCAAGGGGTAGTTCCCAGCAAAGGGATGAAGTGTGGTAGAGAGAGGTAAAACATAGATGGTCTTAACATTACCAGTCCTTAAAATCATTGTTGTTTTCAACATTTCTACAACTCTTTTTAAAATTATCTTTATTGAGGTAGAAATTACATATGACAACATTCACTAATTTGTGTTTTGATGAATATGTAACTTCGTATAGCACTCATGTGACGCTTTCACTTTCTTTAATGTGTAAAATGCTTTCTTGTGCCACTTTTTTTTTCTCTTTTCTTTTTTTTTTTTGTGATACTGGAGATTGAACTCAGGGGAATTCTACCTCCGAACTATACCCCCTGCCCTATTTTTTATTCTTTATTTTGAAACAGGGTCTCACTAAGTTGTGCAGTGCCTCACTAAGTAGCGGAGGCTGGCTGCGAACCGGATCCTCCGGTCTCAGTCTCCCAAATGCTTGGATTACAAGTGTACGCCACCATGCCTGGCTGCCACTTTTTATTAAGTACTCCACCTCATCTCATTTTACATTGATCTTAGGTGCGATGTTTTTCACTATAGTTTTGTCTTCTCTATACTTCCCCATAAATATAGTCATACAGTGTGCTTTAATCAACTTCTTTGTTGCCTTACATGAACAACTTAGAGGAGGAAAACATTATTTAACTCATGATTCCAGAGGTTCACAGCATATTGGCCAGCTCCAAGACAGAGATATCATGTCAGCAATGCATGGCTGACGAAAACTGCTTGGTACTCCTGGGAAGCAGAGAGAAGGAGGAGGAGACCAGAAATAGATATGATCCCCAAGACCATAGCCTGGGTGATTTACTTCCTCCAGATACACCCTCTCTCCCCACAATTGTGACCCAGTAAGTCCATTAAAATGATTGATCTGTCAATGAACTTACCCACTAATGAGATAAGAGCCCTGATTCAATTATTTCACCTCTGTACATTTTTTAATTACCAATACATGAGCTTTTCTATATTCAAACCATAGAATAAAACATTTTTGTTTGGCATTGCTCATTTATCTCATATACTCACACACACACACACACAGACACACACACACACAGACACACACACACACACACACACACACACACACACCTCAGGCTGGTCTTAAACTCTTGGACTCAAGTTATCCTCCTGCCTTAGCCTCCAGAGCAGCTAGGTATTACAAGTGTTTGCTACTGCGTCTGACTTACCATAACTTAGAGTTCTTATTCACATATCATTAGTGTGTGCATTAGTATTTTTCTATTCAATATGAACAGGATGCCATGGTATGGTTATTTCGCAATGTTGTTCACCATTCACCATTTTGGAACATTTGTTTCCAGCTTTTGGCCATCAATTATCTGCCTTCTCCATGAACTCTCATCAGGTAAACTAATTTTACACTGATGCCCCTTTAGTGTCAGTTTGGTTCCCTCAGTCTCAAAGTCAGGACCAATTTTTAGATGTGAGTCCAGCCTGCCTCTGTGGGATGACAGCCACACCAGGATTTCACTTATAACTCAGCTTCTTCCAAAGGTAATGATGTCACACAGATGGGGTGCCCAAAGGTGATTTTCTAACAATTCAATATTAGTTAATTGTGAGTATGAAAATAATTCTTGCAAAGAAGATATTTAAATTCATAACCCCAAAAGCAAGAGAGAAACTGAATTAATTAAATCATGAGAGCTCATAGAGTATTGAACATTTAATTTTGAAACACTAAAATTGTAGTTTAGAATATTTCAAATTCTGGATGAATCTTTTAATGAAACCTAGCAAAATTGAAATTTGGTGAAATATATAAAAAGAGTCAAATTGTAAACAGTGTATATGATATGTTGTGTTTTAGAAATAATGTTCGCTAAAATTCTATTTCAATGGAGGCAAAATTATATTAACTCTGAAAATACATAGACTGAAATGCTTTTATACTTTAATAAAAACAAACAAAAATCAATACAAAATTAAGGATAGAGAATACTTTCCACATAGCAGAAATTTATATGAGTTTACTTGGTATCCCAGATAAGACTTAGTTGAAGTATCAACAATTTCAAATATATTTACTGTTAAGTGCAATTTTAAAGATATTTTAGGAAATCAGAAGGTATGGTGGCGCACACCTGTAATCTGAATACCTGGGAGGCTGAGACAGAAGGGTCACAGTTTTAAAGCCAGCCCATAATAACTTAAAATAACTTAGTGAGGCGCTGCTTCAAAATAAAACAATAAAGTAGGGGTGGGCGTCTAGCTCAGAAGTAGAACACCTGTGGATTCAGACTCCAGTATTACACATGCACACAAAAGGAGCATTTTAGAAAATCTCATGAAAATAAATAGAAGTTAGACATTCATGAAAGAAAATGGATTTTTCTAGGGAGTACCACTTGAATAAGAATGAAAATAAAGCTATGATACTGATGGAAATAAATGAACATTTACTAAGAAATAATTATTCAGCTTATGTTAGTGTTTAAAAGAGCTATATAAATGATTTGTTAACATGGCTTAACATGATTTTAGAAATAATTTTGTCAGGAAATACCTCTAATGTATAGGCCCACCAATCTGATGAAATTATGTTTTACGTATAAATTAAACTTTTATTAAAATATATTTTATTCTATTTTATTTGATGATCAATTGTATGGCATCTTCTCTAATTTTAATATTTATATCCTTCCAAAATTCATGTCCAAACTTAATCCCTGCTGAAGTGGTATTAATAGGTGGAGGCTTTGAAGACATAAGATTAAGTCATAAAGGCTCTGCCCTTATAAATGGGATTAATGTCCTTATAAAACAGGCAAATGAGAGCTGTGTGCCCCTTCGGATCCTGCTCCATGTAAGGACACAACCTTCAGCCCTCCAGGACACTTAGCAACTCAGCAACAAGGTGTGATACTAGAAGTAAAGGCGAGCCCTCGCCAGACACCAGGTACACCAGTGTGCCTGCATCTTGGGCTTCCCAGCCTCCAAAACACAGGGCACCACGTGTCTGTTACTTATCAATGACCTTGACCATGAGATTTTGTTACAGCAACAAAACTAAAAGATTAGGTTGCCAGCCACAGAATGCTATGGCTCTCATATTACAAAATATGTGAGTTTTCTGCTCACAAATTCCAGAATCTTTGGTTTCTATCTTTAAACATGGAGCAGTGACTTTATTTTTTATTATTATTTTTTATTGGTGTGTTGTAATCACCAGTGATCAATGTGGTGGTTGGCTTTGATGCGGTTATGTATGTATTTCATGTGCATTGAGGTGTTTACCTCTTCAAGTCTTTCTCCTGCATCTTATCTCTCTCAGCTAGGTTTCCTCTTTCACTCCACTAAGGTTTCTCCTCCTTTGTCTGGAGTCCCTCCTGTGTCCCAGTTTCTCCCCAGCTTCTGCATCCAACCTTTCACTTTTTGTGATTGACTAATCTTAGCAGAGCAATGACTTTAAAATGTAAGTTCAATGGAGCGGTGCAAGTCTAGAACATGGGAACACATTTCATCTTAATTATACCCCATCCTTGCATTTGCTGGCCTCACCTCTGATTCAGATTATTGTCACAATTTGTAGCCTATGAGTAGTTGCTCTCTATGAAAATTTAACCTTGTTAAATTACATGTTATATACCCCGAGTATTAATTTCCTAGGGCTGCTGTAGCAAATTATCATGAACTAGGGGATAAAAATACACAAAAAAAATTATTGAAGTTTGGAGAACTAAACCTCCATAACTGAGGGCTCAGCAGGGCCATGGCCCCTTTGAGGTCTCCTCCGGCTTTGGTGGCTCTTGTAGATAATTAGCTGGAGGCCGCACAACTTCAAGACAGCTTCTCTCTTCACATGGTCCTCCTCCTGTCTCTATTTGTACACATTTCTCTTTCTCTTATAAAGACATCAGTTTTTGGATTTAGGACCAACTCTAATCTAGAAAGATTTCATCTTAACCCTTAATGAGTCAGATCTTCAAAGACTTTGTTTTCCAAATAAGTTCATATTTAAGGCTCTGGGGCATGGAGTTTCAATGTTGTACAGACTAGACCCAGATAAAAGAGAAAAGAACACAATATTTTAGAACCAACTTATATGAGAAGCTGATTCTTTCTGCTTTTATTCATTCTGGGCATCAGAAACTACTATTCAAAGCACAACATTTGCATCCAGTTTACATCTCTTAACATAATGATTCCTGACAGGGCTTATTAATGTAACTTTTTGATGACAATAGGAGATTTTGTTAGGAATATATGAATCTGCACAGTTGAAGGGGTGCTATCAAGAACCCTCTACTAACAAAACCAAAACACAAAGCAGATAGACTCTGAGCTGTAACACTGATTTCACAGTTCTCATGACCAACACCATGCTCCGGTTGGCTCATCAGATTAGCCCGGAGAGTGGAATTTGTTCTGCCCCGTGCAGATGTTCATCTAGTTCCAAGCTGTTTTGAGACGCTGTCCCTCCAGGAGCTGCACTTTTTCCTTGGGAACTTACTTGCTAAAGCAATTTGTGTTTCTCCCATATATCAGTCCGTGGACATGAACAATGTTCAGATTCTGCTAGCTCCACAGTCCTTCTGCAGGAGCATAATTAATGACCTCCAGCTCCGGCGCCCTCTGCCCAGCCCTCCTCCTGCTTTCTGGGTGTTCCTGGATTCTCTCCTCTGTGCTCTTAGGATAGGGCTGACTGCTCAGTCCACCACCACAGGACTGCTCTGAGCACCAGGCCAGGCGCTGCCAGACCCTGCCAGCCACACAGCAGGTCACTCTGCACACCCACACTGCTGTGCAGCACACCACACAGCAGTGCACTCCACACAACACAGCTTTCCACGTAGCACGGCACAGCACCATGCTGTCCACACAACACTATCCATAGGGCTGTTCACACAACATGTTTTCTGCACCTGCACAACGCTCTGCTCCACATGACACCACACTACACACAACACTGCGTACTAGAGAACACTACGTCTTACACAACACTGGACTCCCCACAACACTGTGATCCACTTGACACCACAGTATACACACACACACACACTTATGAGTGAGAGGACCTTGTGTAGGATTCCAGTCACCCATTTGAAAGTCACTGTTGTAACAGATTAAAAAATGAGCTTGGCCCTGTCCTATGCAGGAAGGATCAGGGGTGGCACTGCACAATCCCAGGAAGGATCAGGGGTGGCTCATAAGTGTGTGTGTGTGTGTGTGTGTGTGTGTGTGTGTGTGTGTGTGTGTGTATTGGTTTTAGAATACAAATGGCATATGATACTTTTATTGCCTATGTTGCTTCAGGTATAGGTTTAAGTATATTTATTTATTTATTTTCTTTTTTTGTGTGGTACTGGAGATTGAACTCAGGGGCATTCTACCTCCGAGCTACAACCACAGACCTATTTTTTATTCTTTATTTTGAAACAGGGTCTCACTAAGTTGCAGAGTGCCTCACTAGGTAGCTGAGGCTGGTCCCGAACCCGGATGCTCCAGTCTCAGCCTCCCAAATGCTGGGATTACAAGCATGCGCCACCACGCCCAGCTATTTTTTTTTTAAACAGATTAAATTAAAATCTAATTCTCAGCCTAATCTCTCTCAATGACCTGGCCACCATCTGTAAACTTCCCATCACCACCAAATTAAAAATAATCTTAGTCTTAATTAAAGTACACAATAATTGTAACATTAAGTACACCCAATGTTTGGAAGATGGGCCTAATCAAATTTTTAAAGTTTTAATTCAATATGAATAAATGAGTGGGTTTGGGGTCGTACCAGAGGCTGCGGATTCTCCCAGGCAGGAAAGCCTTCCAGAACAGAGCTAATTCATTTGACCTGGAGTCATTTTTAGGACTGAAAGGGCAGATGTTCTTTGGAGAGAAGTTTCTCGTTAATCAAATTTAATGTCAGTTGGGTCACCCTAATTTTAATTTTATGCTACATTATAGGTCCCTCAGGCCTCAATGTTCCTTTTTAAAATAATGTTGTATATGTTTGATTATTGAAATTAGCAGTCAAGAGTGAGCCTTCATTTCTGTGCTGATATGCAAATTATTGAAAACTCAGTTTTGAAAACCTTTTGTGTGCATCTTAATTCTTTTTTGTCTTTCTAGTTATCCATAAAGGATCGCCAAAATATGTTCTCAGTCAGGAAAATTGATGCCAAGTTTTTCAACTATAAAAATATTTTTCTGCTTCTGTTGTTTTTCCTGGCTATGCTATTAAAAATGATCCTACTTCTTAGAGCACATGGCTTATAAAGCAAGTGGACCTAATTAGTCAGTTAGAAGCTAGAATATTGGGTGGGTGGCCTTGGACGGGATATTTTAAACACGTCTCCCAGCTCAATTTCCTTTGCTCCCCCCTTTTAAAATAAATCTAAGTTTCAAATTGAAAAATATGACAACTTTTATTTACTGTGGCAAATTTTGTGGTGACTGTACATTGTACATTTTCTTTCCTGCTATGTTCCCTTGTAAAAAGATATATTATTATTTTAATTTATCTTCCTTAATATTTTCATTATACAAATACTCCATAGTCCATAGCTTCACATATGGTTCTATTGTGGTTTCAAGATAGTCAATCATTAATTAAATAGTTTGCATTTATAATTTTCAAATGTATACCAATTTACTAGGTGGATAAAAGTAAGATGTTTAAAATTTGTATCTCTACCTTTAGTAGAACCAGAGAATTTAGCACAATCAAGTGAGCAACATTCGATGTAGGCCTTTTGGGGAAGAAAGAAGAGAAAATTAGATACATAAATTGCAGAGATGGGAACGCACAGTCTATCTTTAAGAAGTAGCTGGCAATAAGACAAACAAAATGTGCATATTCTACTTGAAAACAAATATGTGGGGGCTAAGAAAACTGTACCCCAAAGTACGGCACTTTCTCATGCTAAGTACTTTTAACTAAAGGCGATTGGAAGGCCTCCGAGCAAAGTCTCTCTGACATTGTCCTATATTTCGATCTCCTGTCCATCTTCCTCCCTCTAGGCTAATCATAGAAACTAGAATCCCTCTCCCCATAGCTGTCCAAAATCATAAAAAACATATTGCTCAAACCTTCCCCCTGCCTTTTTGTATGAGGGCTGACCATTAAGACATTCTAGGACCTACCCTGTCAAACAGCAGGTCACAAGACTTCCTAGCACAGCGTCCCTGCCCTATACCCTGGAGGTAGAGAGGAGACTTGGAGAAGCCCAGAAAGATCTAAAGAGACAGCTCGTGCTGGCTTTCCCCCTGAGTCTCTAACTATTAGATCAGATCATTTGTGTTCAGTCTCTATCAAATCTAAGCATAAAAGTGCACTCCATCTTCATTTCGGAAGGCTCCTCTGTTGTATTAAGCTTTGATTAAATAAATCTGGTATTTTTTTTTTTTCTTGTAAACTCATCATGTGGGGGGGGCAGTAACCGGGGATTGAACCCAGGGGCATTTTGCCTCTGAGTACACCCCTAGTCCTATTGTATTTTTTTATTTTAAAACAGGGTCTCATTAAGTTAAGGAAGGTCTTGCTAAATTGCTGAGGCTGACGCAAACCTTTGATCCTCCTGTCTCAGCCTCCCAAGTACTGGGATTACAAGCAGGTGCCACCATGCCCAACTGTTAAACCATCTTTTGTTATAGGAGGGTCGACTGTAACCCTATGATAGAGAGGAAAGATTCATATCCCTCTGCCCTTAACCATGGCTGAAAAGATGACACCGTAGTAAGTTGTGGGTATGTGCTAATAATTTTATATAAATCATCTCATGCAGTCATGCTAATGGTCTTAAGTACAATCATTATGACTTCACAGATAATAAAATTTCAAAGAAGGTACGTGAAGTAAGCCATCTGAAATCACAAAGCAAACCAGGAGAGCCAGGATGGAAGCCAGCAGGCTGTGGATTCAGAATAGGTGTGCTTTATCTGGGCTCTGGCCACCGGAGCTGGCCGCCGTGGTAAGTCAGTGGCAGCAGGTAGATGGGACCAAAGAATGGTGATGCCTGGATGTGAGGAAAGTCATTCTCTTCACACCCACCCCCATCCTCAGTGACACCTTTTCCCACGATGTCACAGGCAAGGATCTCCCTTCATCTTTTAGTTCTCTAATATTTCTTTACAGTTTCCAAACATTTCACAGGTTCTATTTCTGAGAACTTGCCAAGCGCACACATGACTTCTTACTCTGATCCAGTCCCTTCTTGACTTAAGCAAAGACCTCAGATGTTGAGCCCTTTTCTCACATGCTTCTGAGCGGTTCTGAAGAAGCAGTCAGTAGTATTCTGAGCAATTCTCATCTCTTAGTGTGTGCTCCGGTGTTAGAATTGTCTCCCAGGCAATCAGTGGCTTTCGGTTCTCAGCTGCACATGAAAAAACGCAGAAGAGGGGCTAATATTTTGTTGTTGAATATTTTTTAAAGACTCAGTGGTTAAAGGCGTGGTCCTGGGGAGAAGACAGAATGTTCAGGAGGCGGGACCTAGCAGGAGGTCTTGGGTCTTCAGGAACGTTCCCTTGAAGAGGACAGGGGGACGCTGGCCCCTTCCTCCTCCTCTCTTGCTGCATGGCTCAGGGGGTGAGCGAGGTTGCTCCATCACCAGCTACCGCACGGACGCGCTGCCTCGACACGGGCACAATCACAAAGCAATGGAGACAGTTGATTAGGAACCAGAACTTCCAAACCGTGAGCCAAAATAAGCCTTTCCTCCCAATAAGTTAATTATAGTAGGTATTTTGTTAGAGTGACAAAAGTTGACGAACAACTTTCAAAATTATGAAATGTTGCATCTCAAAGTTCATTTTATATTGATCTTGAGCTATCAGTAGGTGATGATCTTAAAGCTATTCAATAGTTCTAGCATGCATCTGGGGCTGCGAATGACTGGCGCTTAATCCTTAATGCACGCGTTAGATTTGTATCTGAACCCATCTTAGGCTGCTATATTTTAATGAGTAGACACTGATGATGGCCTATAAAATACTTACATAAAGCCAGGCGTGGTGGTACAGGCCTGTAATCCCAGTACTGGGGAGGTTAGACAGGAGGATCTCTGGTTTCAGGCCAGTCTCAGTAACTTAGCGAGGCCCTTTGCAACTTACTGAGACCCTGTTTCAAATTAAAGAATAAGAAAAGGCTGGGGTGTTGCTCAAAGATTGGATATCTATGAGTTCAATCTTTAACACCACACACACACACACACACACACACCACATATAACCCAAAACTTGCCATAAATTTACATTTGTAAAAATGATTGTGGAAGAAAAGAAAAAAAAAAACTAGAAAAGAATAATTATTCACAGAGGAAGCAGAGAGCATAAGAACATAATGCCATGTTAGAGAAGTTTCAAGGAGGTAGCCATGGATATCCAAAAGAGTTTGTATGGTAAGTTCTTCATGATTACTGTTAATCAAAAGAACCATTCAAAATTGTCATGGTGGTGATAAAGGTGACTCTGAAAAGGGTTAACAAATGAATCACAGACATGGAATTGGAGAACAGAGTTGACATCATAATTATTATTACTCTTATAGCTATATTTATTATTTGATAAAAAGAAAGAAATTAACAACAAATATCATAAACATACTTGGTTATCATCATTATACCAAAGTTGCTATGTTTTAGTGTCTGTTTCATCGTAATATAGAAACCACCGAACATGTATGAAGAACTCTGTTATGGAGCTTGGGCAAGCTGAGCATTTAAAGTTGCTGTGGCAGACTCCTTTTAGGATTCCCTAGCGTTTCTGCTTTTAAATATTCTTTTGGTTCCCATGAAACAAACCATTCTTTATATCTCTACATCTCTCTCTCTGTTTCTGGTTCTCTTTGTCTCATATATATAGAACCAATATATAAGACCAGTATATTATATAGATATACTCTCTGTTTCTGCCCAATACACACACACACACACACACACACACACACGTCTCTATATATCCATCTGTCTGTCCTATCTACTATATATATAGTAGAATTCATAGAATATACATATATTCTACAAATTTCCTTCTTCAGCAGTTTTTTTTTTTTTTTTTTGGTGCAAACCTGCCCCATCCCATTCAAAACAATGGATTTACACCAATGATTTTAAATCACTATTAATATACCTATGAGATCACAACTTATTGTAAGATGGAAAACTTTCTTTAGATCTAAATATTCAAAAGCCCATGAACCAATCTATTAAACTCAGTATTTCCTAATTCATTTTTTTTCCTCAACCCTGTGGCTCCATTATTTTCCATTAACAGAGGAACAAGATCATCTGTGTGTGTGAGATCTGTCCTGGCTCCAGACACCTCTAAATGATGGTAATTTTTTATATGGGAGCTCCTTATATCTAGTTCCTTCCTATAAATCATCTAATCTGCTCCTTTAAGACCTAAGTTCCAAAATGTCTGTTTATGACATTTATTACCTATTTTAAAACCTGTGTTTCTGATTTTATTCCTACTTAGTATTAAACACTGCAGTTATTACTGTGGCTCCCTCTTTTCCAGAACCTTCTCTAATACTTAAGAATCAACTCTTAGCTTGGTCAGCACAAGACCTTTTGATTTCTGGATACACCCTAAATTGTGCCCTTGAATTTCTTTTTCAACATGACTTCTTCTTATAAAATGGGTAATGAAATACATACCAGGCAACTTCCAAGATACTGGATGTTGAGAATGAGGAGCCATGAGCCACATAAAGAGAAACCAGGATAGCTTTAAGAACTGTAAGATGTCCCCGCCCCAGTAAGGTGTAGAAAGCCTGACCCCATTTAAAATCTGTAAGTTGTCTCTACTTGTTGGAAGCCCACTGGCAAGCATCAAATGCAAAAATCAAATAAACCCCTGACTCTTAGTGCTGAGAGCAGGCTTTATATGAAACTTTATCCATGACTTTAAAGTATATTTAAGCCGGTAGTGGTGGGTATAAGCCTATAATCCCAGTATTTGGGAAGCTGAGACAGGAAGATCATAAGTTCAAAGACAGCCTCAGCAATTTAGAAAGACCCTGTTTCAAAATTAATAAAATAAATAAATGAAAAAGAAGGACTGGAGGTACCTTGGAGGTAGAATGTTCCTGGATTCAATTCCCAGGGCAAAACCAAAACAAAACAAAAGAGAAACCTCTAATACCAAAAATAATAAAATTATTTTTAATATAAAAATAATTTGTACATTTGTCTCTAACCCTTTTATAAATTTTTAGAAGACAGTTCCAGTTCTAAGTTCCTTATTATTAATATTTCTTCTTCTACATATTGCATATGTTAATTGTTCAATAGCCTTTTAATTGCATCGCTTATTTTTTTAACTGCACATGTCAAGGAGAGAAATCTTAAGGTAATATTGCATATTAAGTTAATTGCCTAGAGTTCTATAATTTGGAAGCGTATCTCAATATTCATCTCTGGGCAGCAAGAACCTGAGGGTTCTTCATCTGAAATAATATTCCCAAGAATTTCTAATACTGAGTTAGGAACTTCATTTCTTTATGGTTCAAGTTTATCTTTTCTGTGTGTAGATTTAGAGTTATTCTTTTAGGAATTACATAGTTCACCTTTGTGGGTCAACACCATGTGTTCTAGACCATAAAGAACATTTCTATTAGAGGAACTGGAATGCCATCAGGGTGCCTTTTCATTCACCTGTGAGCAAACTCACTTCATTACACATTTCACAGTAGAGTTTCCAATATTAGGTACAATATAATACTTGTTACTTATAAAGTGCATATGTCATCTGGGGGTTTTAATAAATATTTCCATAATTATTTTACTAGTCAGCCATACAACATCCCAGCCCTCCAAAACCTTACTAAATATTAAAAAATATGGCAATCACATATAAGTAAGTTTAATATTATGTAAAGTATAATTTGAAACTTTTAAAAAGACCTATTGTTTACTTGTAGAAAAGTACCAACTCTTAACTAAAAAGAGAATTCTTAGGACAAAAAAAAAAGATTAAAAATCAACATCTTGATAGTTAAAGTAAAAAATTAAAGATACCAGGATTAAACTTTCATTTATAGAGAATACCGTTTCTGAAATTACTTTCCGTTGGCCAAGGATTTTGGAGCTGGCTGTTTTTATCCATCTGAAAGGAAGAGACAACCTTTTACAAATCCAAAACTCAGTGTGTTTACATTTCAGTTATCATTTATTTTCTGGGAAATAGAAAATCCTCACCAGTATCACAAGACAAACTCTGTGTTCAAGTAGATGATAAAATTTCTGAGAGTAGAAAATAAGTCTGGTCTGTCTTAGTTCTAGTCTCAGTTAAAAGTTTCGTAGTGGCTTATTATTTTTAGAGCTCTCTCAAAAGGAACATATCGAATATTTATTGTTTTATGATTGTAGTAGATTTTACTCCATCTCAAATAGGATCTTAAAGATAACCTGCCTTTTCTCATACTTAGTCCAATTACAATTAAAATAGAACTTCCCTTTAAATTCTTATGTATTAAAAATCCTTAAAGTATTGTTTGTCTTTTAAATGTTTTGGAGGACAGGCCTCTGCTTGGTAAGACACATTTTTGTTCTATCTAAAGAAGCATAAGAAATGGTACTATTTTTTCCTTCTAAGAAAACACCAGGGTTTTTTTAGAGAATGAATGCCTTTGTTTACTTCAAAGTGAGTTATCTTAACATAACCAAATAAATCAACAAACAACTTGACATTACTTTTAGCTAACATAATGCTATTTGCATCTATGTTCTTCATTTTGAATAGAAACAAGTTTAATCACAGTTCTTGGAGACAATTTATTAAAATTAGGAAATTGTCAGGAGACCTCCAGCAGAGCCCTGGCATTTATTTTTAAAGTTGTCCTCAATTTAACAATAGATATTTGGATAACTTTTTATTCTCTTCTTGGGCTCAGCTGGAAGAAATTTTTACCACAAAGGAAGCCTGATTTTATGCATGTTTGACTTAATTCAGAAGGATTTATGAATACCACAGTAGCCTGTTTGGTTAGGCTGTGAATAATGGGAGGCAGATAGCTTTCATTTCTTTTCAAGCTAAAGTATCTGATGTTTTCTTGGTGACTCTTTTTAGAGAAACAGACTTTCTTTTCTTTTTTTTTTTTTTTTTAAATACTAGGACATGAGCATCAAACATCCTTATTTGTTCATTTTTCACACACTTTCTGAAATATGTGAGAAAGTGTGACTTTTACAAATGCAGGAGCTCAAAAATACGAAATAGATATGGTTTGCGTAAGTAAAAAATATGCTGCCAACTCCGATTTAATATTTTTCCTATTTCTTTGGATAGCTAAAAGGAAACAGTTGTAGAAATAAACTATGTCAGAGCAAAACACACATACACCCACGTTCACAATTGGCATTGAGCTATTTGATTTAAATTAAAAATGGCTGATACGTGGTTTTCAAAGAAGAGATTGACTTGGATGGATGTAATTTGGTCGGTATTTACTGGCTCAAATTATGATAATATGTATTTTGGCAATTATAGCTTTTTTTTTTCAGACTTCCTACTTATATTGCTTAGTGATGATGGTGTCCTTACCCATGGAGCTACTGTTAAAAGAAATGCACTCCCGGGGCGTGGTGACCCATGCTTGTAATCCCAGCATTTGGGAGGCTGAGACCAGAGGATCCGGGTTCACGACCAGCCTCAGCTACCTAGTGAGGCACTCCGCTACTTAGTGAGACCCTGTTTCAAAATTAAGAATAAAAAATAGGGCTAGGGGTATAGCTTGGAGGTAGAACGCCCCTGAGTTCAATCCCCAGTACTGCAAAAAAAAAAAAAAAAAAAAAAAAAAAAAAAAAAAAAAAAAAAAAAAAAAAAAAAAAAAAAAAAAAAAAAAAAAAAAAAAAAAAAAGAAAAGAAAAGAAATGCACTCACTTAAAATTCTTACTGTCACATAGTCTTAGGTTTGGAATTTGTGGAAAGGACCAAAGAGAACAAGAACATCTCTTTGCTAAAACACATACATATGGATGCACTTGATGAAATTCAGCGTCTGGCAGATGGCTGTTGAGGAAAGACCTTATGTCCAGTCTGCTTTAGGAGGCGTGAGGGATTGTGAGGGATATCAGGGCAGTTACACATGGTCCCTCCTTGGAAGAAGCCCAATTGCATAGAATCTGGAGACATCCTCTATGGGGATAGCATTCCTCAAATATCATTTATGACTCCTCTGAATCCAGAGCCATGGATGAAAGAATCTGTGGACCTCAGGGTTAGGGTACCAAAATGCTTTCCAGTATAACTTCCAGATCTTTAGGAATACAAGATTTGGGAAAACAAAATGTTTTTACACTTGACATACTTTTATTATCATCACTCATATAAGAAGAAGGCTAAAGCTGGGCATGGTGGCTCACATCTGTAATCCTATTACTTGGGAGGCTGAGATAGGAGGATCACAGGTTCAAGGCCAGCCTCAGCAACTTAGCAGGGCCCTGTTTCAAAATAAGACATAAAATAGGGCTGGAGGTGTAGCTTAGGCATAAAATGTCCCCAGGTTCAACCCATCCTTAGTACCAAAAAAAAAAAAAGGAAGAATGAAGGCTAAGAAATTGATCACGAGCCGGACATGGTGGCACACACTTGTAATCCCAGCATTTGGAAGGCTGAGATTGGAGGATATGGGTTCGTGGCCAGCCTCAGCTATTGAGTGAGGCCCTCTGCAACTTAGTGAGACCCTGTTTCAAAATATAGGGCTGGGGCTGTAGCTCGGAGGTAGAATACCCCTGGGTTCCATCCCCAGTACCAAAAAAAGAAATTGATCATGATTTGTTTACTCCAATGTATATAATTTACAATACTTGCACCAGGCTCACCCTTTAAAAGACAGTCATATGATCCAATGGTAAAACATAAGACATCTTTGTTATGCTTTCAGTCTGATTATAAACAAACTGTTTTATTGTCTTGGTTCAAGAGACTTGACTACTGGTATTATATCTCTTCAGAGCAAGAATACTTTTATTACTATTATTAGCTGCTTAAACTAATAAGTTTTGCTGTGGTTTTTGTTTACTCAGCTTGGTATGACAAAGTTTGTGTTCTGATGAAACAAATGTTTCCCACTACAATTTCCCATTTTTTAAATTATTTTAGTAAATTATTTTAATTATTTATTAAATTATTTTAGTACTCAGGATTGAACCCAGGAGCATTCCACCTCTGATCTATCCTTCAGCCTTATTTTATTTTTTCTTTTGAAACAACGTCTTGCTAAGTTGCTGAGGTTGTCCTCAAACCTGAGATCCTCCTGGCTCAGCCTCCCAAGTACTAGGATTACAGGTGTGTGCCATTACACTGACATTTAATCAATCTTAATGACTGCATTTATTACTGGAACTCATTATTATACTGTTGATGAGACTTTAATCATAATAGTCTTCTTCTATTGAAAAATCTAGCATCTACCTCATTTTCTTTAACTTTCCCTCCAAACACTGACACTATCTTGATTTTTTTTTTCATATAAGTGAACATGATCACTTGCAAAAGGAGACAAAAAAAAATACAAAAACATATTTTAAAGAAACTTTGGGCAGGGCGTGGTGCCTCTAATCCCATTATTTGAGAGGCTGAGACTGGAGGATGGCAGGCTCGATGACAGCTTCAACAACATAGCAAGACTCTCGGAAACTAAAAGAGACCCTGTTTCAAAATAATAAAATAAAATAAAGCTGGTGGTGTAGTTCAAAGGTAGAATGCCCCTGCATTCAATTACCAATACCAAAAAAAAAAAAAATTAATTAAATAAATTTTAAAAATAAAGAAACTTTTGCCCATGTAGACGAAAATTATAATTAGGGATTCTCAAAGACCTAACAAATATGGTATCAGTAAACGTTCCTGATTGCAGCACATATATGAAAATGATAATTTTTGTGTCACAGAAGCATCAAATCAAAAAAGTGAATCCACAAATGTCAAATATTCCTGCAGAAGATTCTTCCCTTCACAAGAAAGATTCCCCTCCAGATGACTGTGTGAACTGTGATGTTACAAGATAATTAGGCCTTATTTTCTAGAGACTTAAATTTAATTCCGGCTAAATGAAAACTATATCTTTTGCAAGCAGCACTGGAGCCAGTTGTATTTTAAAATAAAAATTAAATTAATTTGCTTTCTATGCACAGGGTGAGTGTTTACATGTGCCTCTTGGAATTCACTGAAGCACAGTGTTTCTTGGGATATTTTCTGAAGACTTAATAAAATGTGAAACTTTCATCTACTATTGAAAACTTAATAAAACTGGGATTCATACTGGGAAAAAAATGTCTGAAGTTAATATCTCACCTTCTGTACGTGACATTCAGAGTATGATTATAATTTGTTCTGTGGGTAGTCTAAAATTAATTTTCTGCTTCTTTATTTATTAGATCTTTCTCACATTGTTTAGACAGAGTTATTTTTTTTTCTGGGCTCTTTTATGAGTGCAGGAAATAATATAAAGCCTAAAAAAATTCAAATTCCTTCGTCAATATTGTCTCTCAGCTAATCTTTAGTATATTTTCAATAAGAAGAGTTTAAATTCCACCTGAAATCGGTTGTTTTGTTTTGTTTCCGATTTCAAGTTCACAACATGTCACTGTTTTCAAAGAAAGAGCCACACAAGGACGAGGACCCAAATTTATCTAGTTGAAGAATCTGGTGATTCTTGGAACTGTCAATTGCTCCCCTTTCGGTTTGAGGGAAATGGGGAGCGGGCAATGCCAAGCTGCTAACTTTCGCCCATTGGTGTCTCTGGGTTGTCCACTGCTTCCCCCTTCCTGGCCTTCAGTGAACATAACCAGAACAGTGCTGAGGCTTTGATAAGCCACTCAGTGACCATCATTCCGTGCGGATGAATGAACCCAGCACCTCTGAGGCAAGTTCCCAGCCAGCTGGCGCTGTTCTTCTGCTCCCATTCTGCTGAATGAAAGTAGAGTTAGCTCTGTTGTAGGAGTGCAAGCTGCCATCCCCCTAGGGCAGAGCTGGATGCCCCTGCCTCAGCATCCTCATCTTTACAATGGCGAGAATAGCAGCTAGTCCACAGGACTAGTGCCAGGGACCCACGGATGTTGCCTGGAGGGTGGCAGCATACTCTTTATTACTAATTTTTTTTTATTTTTTATTTATTTATTTATTTATTTATTTTTTTGCGGTACTGGGGATTGAACTCAGGGGCATTCTACCTCCAAACTACACCCCGAGCCCTATTTTTTATTCTTTATTTTGAAACCGGGTCTCGCTAAGTTGCAGAGTGCCTCACTAGGTAGCTGAGGCTGGCCGGGAACCCGGATCCTCCGGTCTCAGCTTCCCAAATGCTGGGATTACAAGCGTGCACCACCACTCCCGGCTTACTACTTTTTAATTTATGGAGCAAAATCAAATGGATTATAATTGGTGAGCTTACATTTGTTTTCTTCCTAATTGTGTCTGCTTCTTTTCTATGACCAAATAGTATAACAGTTTTTTTTTTTTTTTTTTTTTTTTTTGCGGTACTGGGGATTGAACCCAGGGTATTCTACCTCTGAGCTACAGCCCCAGCCCTATTTTTTATTCTTTAATTTGAAACAGGTTCTCACTAAGTTGTGGAGGGCCTCACTAAGCAGCTAAGGCTGGCCGCGAACTTGTATCCTCCAATCTCAGCCTCCCAAATGCTGGGATTACAAGCATGCGCCACCACACCCGGCAATTAATTTTTTTTTAAATTTCAATTTAAGTATTTTTACTATGTCACTGCAGTACTATAATTTGGGAACAAATTTTGGAAGGAGATGAGGAATAGCTGAATCACGCTGCTGGGCAGAATTCCTGATTTGCCAATAATAAAAGGGATTATTTTCTATCCTGCTGGACTTCACTCAGTTCTTTCATATGAAGTGTGTGTGTGTGTGTGTGTGTGTGTGTGTGTGTGTGTGTGTAATGAGATAGGGGAGATAGTCATGTTATTAGTTGGAGAATCAGTCAGTTGATCTTGGAAAGATTGCTTTTGTTTTAATAACCTAAACAATATGAGAAAAAAATTGAAGATACATTTACATATTAATAAAAGTGATAAAAGTCGAAGAGATTGGACTCTATGAGAACAGCATTGATGGTATAATGTATTTACTTATATTTATGTATTTGTATATACTAGATATAAATCATGTTAAGATATTTCTACTTGTATTGAAATAAATTGGAACAAAATATAGGAAGCAACGTGCTGGCATTCTCTTCTTGGAACCATTTGGGGTTTGTTTTTATTGTCATGAACTCAAAGGCATCAGTAGACATCATTGGAAAAACTAGTTCTAGTCAAATGAAAACAAGCTAGCCCAGTTGCCCCACTCGAAAATCTTGTGAATACCCACCCAAAGAGAGCATTGAAAAACCTGGTTCTAGAAATATGATTCAAACTCAGCCTATGAATATTTCAAGTGCTACCAGGAAAGTATAATTATTATACCTACTATATATTATGTTACTGTTTACATGAACATGGTTCCAGGATTCTCAATTCGTATCTCCCTTATGAAAGATAAACAATAAATTCTATTGACTGAATGTGCACAGATCTATGATTTAATGTACTCTTTCCATGAAACACATTTCACCAAGAACTATAATTTTGTAAGGTAGACAATAAATGCTGGATTTGGAAAATTAATGAAGTAATAACATAATGCTTTTAAAAGGTTCAAGAATCTCTTTCCCAAATGCCTTACACAAAGAATAACAACTGTTCCACTGCATTTAGTATTAGAAATGATAATCATGTAATATTTAGTATTCTCAAAGGAGTTTGAATTTTGATTATTATTCAAGAACACTGTCAAAGTGCATTATTAAAGATTTGTCAATAAAATTGTATATTACTTTATTTTGCCACATGTCCAATGTTGGCCACTAATTAGCTCCTGAATTTCCTGCATCGCTGAATTGTTTGGTCACATATATTTTGTTTGCAGTTTCTGTGCTGTAGAAGAGGAAAAGATGTCATCCTTTGAGGTGTTCCCGAATCCTCAGAATTTTCGAATATGTTACCATAGGTGGTAAAAGTGTCTTGCAGAGGTGATCAAGTTAACGCTCTTGAGATGGGAACATTGGAGTGTCCTGGGCGACCCTGATGCGGTCACAAAGGTCCTCACAGGAGAGAGACAGGGAGGTCAGAGGTGAGGAGAACAGGTGAGCCAGGTAATAGAAGAGGCAGAGGTGGAAACAGTGAAGGTTCAGAAGAAGGAATGACAATAACTTCTAGAAACTGGAAGAGACTAGGAACCACCAGAAGGAAGGAAACTGCTGCCGCCTTAGTTTTAAACCCTTTAATGTCATTTCAGACTTCTGATTTCTGAAATTGCAAGAGAATACATCGGTGGTGTTTGAAGCTACTGAGTTTGTAGTAATTTTTTTACAGCAGAAATTGGAGACTAATAAACATGTTCTACTCTGTTAATATAATGCAGGGGTAAGAAGAAATTCTAGAATATTAAAACAGTAATAGCAATATGTAATCCAAATTCTCTCCTCAGAAGACATTAGGGAAAAATTATGCATCACTTGGAAACTACTCTCTCTATATATCTACTACATAAACAACTTTATCAGAGTGTTTGTGGGATCTAAATTAAAAAATAAATATGTAGGAGCTTCCTCTAAACAGTAGTCAATTGAAAATACACTTTGAGAATTGCAAATAGTGTTAATTTTGCAAAAATATTTATATTTGTCACATTCTGACCTCCCTCATATATATTTTAGAAATACAAAGCATGTAATTCATGAAATAGAGACCTTGCTGTACCGCCATGCACATCCGCTGCTTTTAACTGGTGCTTTAATAGTAAAGGAAGCCCTTGGTGTGTTTATGGTTGCAAGAATGGGAATAATGCATCTAGTAAGTGTCTGATCACATTCACCTCTCATCTTTTTTTTCATCCTTCATGTCACAAACAGTACAATATTTGTAAAATCACACATCACGGTCTGACTCCGTGCAGTGCCACAAGGGGAGATAATATCGACTCACAGTGTTATTCTTCAAATCACTGCTTTCAGGTCCTGGAAACCTTACCCAACAGCACAAGGAGGCCCCTTTTGGCTCGAGGAGCATTACTTTTTGTCACTGTAACAATGACAAGTTCAAATTCGAGGGAGCTTTTCTTCTGTGTGCACAATGTTCACTTTCTGCTTTGAGTTCCAGCTGTGAGTGGAATTAACTTTCAACATAAAGAAAATGGCTTCTGCAGCTGGGGAAGAGAGTTTGGACCCACTTGAATGAGACCCAGTTGGAGGAGGGAGAGGTATCAGGAATCCCCTTCCACTGCTCTGCCTCACTGCGGGAGGCTTTTGTAGGAAGAATCTAAACGTTATTCAACATTATTCGGCCTTCCTGTCTTCTGGCTGAATGGAGGGGTAACAGAGCTTGTAAAAACCAGTTCTGAGCAAAGTGTGGGCTCCGGTCACCATTTTCCTGTTTAAGAGGGGAGTAGTCTTTCCCCTAAAGGCAGATAAACAGCAAGAAGGTGATGACACATCTAAGTTGTCTACACTCTTGGACTCATGAAACAGTGTACAGTGCAGTACTGCTGGTGACTGGCTCCCTGAGCTTCCACTGCTTGTAAACAATTATTTTAAAAATCCTATTTTCAGCCAGGCGTGGTGGCGCACGCTTGTAATCCCAGGGTTTGGGAGGCTGAGACTGGAGGATCCAGGTTCTCGGCCAGCCTCAGCTACCTAGTGAGGCACTCTGCAACTTAGTGAGACCCTGTTTCAAAATAAAGAATTAAAAATAGGGCTGGGAGTGTAGCTAGGAGGTAGAATGCCCCTGAGTTCAGCCCCGGTACTGCAAAAAATAAAATAAAATAAAAAATAAAAATTCTACTTTCTTTATTTTGAGTGTCATATACTCACAGATTAAACCTCCATAAAACTTAATTTTTGCTATGTTTAGGGCTATAATATTACTTGTACTATCTCCAGAAGTACTGAATTATGTCCCTGTGTCACTTTAAAAAGTTAAACAACCAGCTGGGCGTGGTGGCGCACGCTTGTAATCCCAGCATTCGGGAGGGAGGCTGAGACCGGAGGATCCGGGTTCGCGGCCAGCCTCAGCTATCTAGTGAGGCATTCCACAACTTAGTGAGACCCAAAATAAAGAATAAAAACATAGGGCTGGGGGTGTAGCTTGGGGGTAGAATGCCCCTGAGTTCAATCCCCAGTACCGCAAAAAAAAAAAAAAAAAAAGTTAAGCAACCAACGAATTTATTGTAACTGTGATGAGAAAAATGCAGAGCACAATTCATTTTTTGTAGGGAATTAAAAAATTTTTTTTTAATTCTTATGTATATTCATTCATCAAACTTTGGAGCACCTGCTAAGGGTCAGGCATGGTCCTATCCTAGTAATCATAGTAATTCCATGGATTCCTGATGGGTTCCCAGGTGTGGGGAAGGGAACCTCATGATCTTGGGGTTCTTGGTTTTCATGGCCGAAAAGAAGTTCAACACAGAGACAGAGGTTGATTTAGGCAAGTGGAGGATCCACTTTCAAGGGAGAATGCAGTCTACCTTGAGAGCGAGAGAGGCCCCTGGGGTCTTTACAGTTCTTCTTTGATAGAGACCCGAGAAGGAGTGGGTAGTGGCTCATGGCAAGGATGGGAGTTGTCATCTCCTTTTTAGGAATCCTCAGGTTCCCACCATTTCATTGGGGAATGTTGGGTGATGCCCGGGCTGGACCAAAGGTCAGAGATTTTGAGGGGATCCTCTGCTTACCAAGCATCTCAGGAATTTCAGGTGAGAAGATAGGCCATTATGATTAAAAAAAAGTGTGGCCTATCAAGGATGTCTGCAGACCCTGTAAGGTGAAGCTAAAAATTATGATGTTTCTAGATTTTCAAATTATAGTTAGGCTTTCCTTCCCAGCTTGTCTCTCTTCTACCTAATACTTTTATTTCTCCTATCCTACCTCAATCCTAGGCACTGGCAATAGAGAAGGAGCAAGACATACAGGGTCCCTGTGCCCACAAAATAGTCACTTCAGTGGGAAGTCCCAGGCAAAAAACTAGAAAACTAATATTAAAATTGTTGCAGATAAGCCAGGACTGATGGCACAGGCTTGTAATCCCAGTACTTGGAAGGCTGAGACCAGAGGATCAGGGTTCAAGGCCAGCCTCAGCTACCTAGTGAGGCCCTCCATAACTTAGTGAGATCCTGTTTCAAAATAAAGAATGAAAAAAATAAATAAATAAATAGAGCTGAGGGTGTAGCTGAGAGGTAGAATGACCCTGGGTTCAATCCCTAGTACTGCAAAAAAAGAAAAAAAAAAAATTGTTGCAGATACTTCCCAACATGGTAAGAAAAATAAACAAGGTAGTGTGACTAAAGACTAATTGTAGTGGGGAACTGGAGATTAGTCAGAAGAGGCTTCTCTGTGTAGACAGAGGTGACCAGTGATACAGAGGTCTGAGGAAAGGGCTTCCAGGTCGACACAGCAGCAAGCACCAGTCCTGGAGGCTTTTGTGATTGAACATGCTGGTAGACAAAGATCAAGTGGGAGAAAGCTAGGTAGAAAAGATATGTAAGCCTCAGAGCAAGTAAAAGCTTAGAAAATGTGGGGTTTAACTGGATATGGTGATGCATGCCTAAAATTGCTGGCTGAGGTAGAAGGATCACAGGTTCAAGGCCAACCTCAGCAATTTATAGAGACAAGTTTCAAAATAAAAAATTAAAAAGGGCTGGAGATGTAGCTCAGAGGTAGAATGTCCCTGGGTTTAACCTCCAGTACAAGGAAGGAAGAAGGAAGAAGGAAGGAAGGAAGGAAGGAAGGAAGGAAGGAAGGAAGGAAGGAAGGAAGGAAGGAAGGGCTTTATATAAATGTTTCTAACCATCACTTATATTATTTAGAAGATCATTTGGGTTATAGTAATTTGTTTTCTTTCTTTCTGAAAAGATTCTTAAGCATAAGATTCTCAATAATTCTGCCAGGACTGACAGAGTTTGTGTTGTTCTCCATCAAATTATAAGAACAGATAGAAGAAGAATCTGTTTATTTTCCTTGAGAGTTCAAAGAACAGCTTAACTTTTGCCAGACCTGTGGAAGTATGCTTTTAAATCTTGTTAACTGTTTTGTAAACCATTCCTCTTTGACCGTATCATGAATACATTGTGAGTTATATAGCAGAGAAAAAGTGCTGAAGCCTATTTTCCACATTTACCTACACCCTTTCATCTTGCTGAGTTTTCTCCCTCTCCCCTGCCACTTCGACATAGCTGGATGTTACATACCTGGACTCAGAGCTCCAGTCCATTTGTCCCATTCCGAGCTGCACATGATAAATCACAGATTCTGACAACAAGCTGTATTAAATCTTGTTTGGGCTCCTTTAATGAAATCATCTGTTTTGTCTCATCACTGCAGGTAAAAACAATTTTCCATATGCTATACACCTTTAGCATGACTCCTAAGGTATCGTCATGGTTATCTAGTTTACATTTAGAAAATAGAATGCCAGTTTATTACAGAATAATTCTAAAAAGATGTAGCGCTATTCATCAGTCAGTCTCATCTGCTACTGAATGAATAATTCCATGACTAAGAGCCGAGGTACTGTGCGAGCAGCCACGGAATCTGCTGTTTTCATAGAACTTGATAAATTAATTAGTTCATTTTGTGATTATGTGACTCTTTTAGAAAAAAAATATTGCTGGGATAGACTAGAATGAACAAAAAGGTGCTGCTTTTGCTTTTCCCCTTAAAAAATAATTCTGGGTTGATTTTGGTTATCTTACAAACAGGTAAGTCTATTAATACTGCATACAGTAAATATCGTCCTCAGTTATGTTAAAGTCTCAGAAAAGACATTGAGTATACAGTGTTCAAATAACAGATAATTAAGACCAGCAAAATGAAAATATATCTGTAATTAGTTGATGATGTGAGTTAAAAAGTGTGTCTAACAATTGACTTTTTTACTTTAAATTCTTGTAATATCCTGTGGTAATAAATACTGGTATGACAATGTAGGAGAAAATATTTTGAAAATGGAGAAACACCCAAGTGTGGTGGCGCATGCTTGTAATCCAGGTACTTGGGAGGCTGAGACAGGAAGATCACAGGCTCAAGGTCAGCTTCAGGGAGTAGTGAGACTCTCATCAACCTAGCGAGACCCTGTTTCAAAATAAAAATAAAATAGGACTGGGGTGTAACTCAGAGGTAGAATGCCACTGAGTTCAATTCCCAGAACAACAACAACAACAACAAAAATATATACATATAGGGAAAAAAACAAACAAGTAAATACACACACACACACACACACACACACCACGCAAATATGGATTATGTGGCAAAAGATCATTTGTGAAATAAACTTTTATAACTTTTTGTATACTTGCTGCTGCATATACTTATATCGATGATTATTTATTTATTCAAAGGATATGGTTCCTTCCCAAATAGTTTTGATATAATACTGTTCAGAAATAATAATAATATTTCAGTATTCCTATAATATTCTGAGAAGCATCCCCTTATAGCAATCTTCAGTAAACTTGCAGTCTTTATAATCTGTGATGGTAGCTTTAGGATTCATTATTTATGGAAAGATGGAAATATAATTTCAAAATACATGAAAACAAGGAAAAAGAAGACAAATATTTAATACTTGGTTTGTTTTGCTTCTTATTTTAATAAAAATCATGTGGCAATTAAATGGAAGTAAATTTTTAATAGCACAGAAAGATGAGAGAAATAAAAAAGATAGGGAAAAATACCAAAAAATGATGATTTAAAAATTCTGATCAGTAGAAATCCTCATTGTATTTCATATAAATCAATCTTTGCCATCCTTCTAAGCCACAGAAACTCTTTTCTTATCTATCTACGTGAGTTCTGTCTTCTTGTTGAGTGTCTATAAGTCCAATTGGACTTCAAGGGTAACTCAATAAAGGATTCTAATTTCATCTTACTGGTCTACAAACCCAATGGCATTCATCATTTCCTCACATTTCATTTCGAAGCACATCCAGACATTTGGAACTGATAGCATTAATGGGAAAGTATGTTATCAATTTGCATTAGAATTGACTGAAGGGGCCCAGTAGGCTAGATTGTTGGCCTGGGGACTATTCCGTGTGATTGTCCCCAAAGGTATGAAGAGCTGTGAATTGAGAACTTGATCAATTCCATGTAGTTGTAATGTCCAGAAATAGAATCAAAGGTAGAAATTACAAACAGATAGGCTTTTAACTCCATTAGCAGGACTGCTCCTTACCCTGTAAAGTACTGTAAGGATATATTTATTGTTTATGATAAGAATGAGTTCAGCAGAAGATTCATCCAGGGTCAGGATGTCTGTCTACTGTGGATGGTATCACAAAATAGATCGAAGCTTTTGGCATGCAAAGTTATGGTAATTTTGCACACCTAACATTCCAGGCCAAAGATTCTGTGATAATGAGCTGTTTGTTTTCATTAATATTGCTTTGCAGGAAATCTAAACATCTTTGAATCAGTATAATAAAATATCAGGTTGGATTTTGCTGTATCACATTTATTGTAACAACTACTGGTATAAAAGCATGCAACAAATACTACCAGTTATAAAAATGTACAATAAATTATCAGTTCAATAACAAAGATATCATTAGGTAGGCAAAGCTTTTTTTTTTTTTTTTTTTTTTTTAAGGCCAATATATTGATGTTCTAGAAGAGTGACTTAAATGAACTGGTTCAAGAATAAAATAAGCTTCTCTTTCACAGTACCTGAAAAGGCTACTTTACCTTGGTTGTAGGAAGAGTTTGTTGAATTTGAAATAATAGCATAAGCAACAAGGCCAGTAATATATGAACAGGACTACACAAAACCAAAATGCTACTACACAATGGAGAAAAGACTCAATACAGTGAAAAGCAACAAACAGAATGGGAAAAATAGTCACAACACATTTATTATATATATGTTATAAAGATATTTTCATAAGTTGTATATGTGTGTGTGAATCTCCTACAATTCAACAGATAAAAACAAAAATATGATTAAAAAAGCAAAATAGATTGGAATAGATATTTCTACAAAGGAGACATATAAAGATAGCCCACAAGTATATGAAAGGCCTACCAACACCTCTAATCATCAGGGAAACAGATCAAAACCACAATGAATATCACCCTCACACCTATAAAGATGGCTATTTCCAAAAACCATAAGATAACATACTGGTAAGGGTGTAAAGAAAGAGGGACCCCTGTATAATTTTAAGGTAATTTAAATTGGTATAATCATCATGGAATGGAAAACCATCAAGCAATATAGAGGTTCCCTAAAACTAGAACCAAATATAATCCTGTAATCATTCTAGTTCTATATACCTATTCAAAATAATTGAAATAAGGAACTCAGAGAGACACCTTGAGTCCCATATTAATTACAGGACTAGTCAAGATATGGGAAGAACTTAAACATCCACATATAAATGGATTATTATTCAACGTTAAAAATAGAAAGAAATCCTATCATTTGTGACATCAATGAACCTATAGGGTATTATTCTTAGCAAAATAAGGCAATCAGAGGACCAAGGCCACATGATTCCATTTATATGAGGTAGGTAAGATAGTCAAACTCATAGAAGCAAAGAATGGTGGTAATTACTCAGGGTGGGAAGGAAGAGGAAATGGGAAATTGTTGCAAATGTGTATAAAACTTCAGTTATGCTAGACAAGTCCTTGAGGTCAACGCCATAACTATAGTTAATGATATGGTAGTGCGCACTTTAGGTGTGTTAAGAAGGTATGTCTCGTGTTGTATTCCTACTATAAAAACAAAACAGAAAACAGTACAGGAGATTTTGAGAAATGATGAGCATTTAACCCTTTTATTGTGGCCATGGCATCTTGGGTGTACACTTATGTCCAAATACATCTGTCATGGTTAGATACAGAATGCCCCAGAGCTCATGTATAATGCTCAGGGCTGATTTTGTTAACTCGTGGGGTAGGAATCTCATCATTCATTGTAATGGAAATGGATTTATCTGGGTGGTGGCCTGGGCCAGTAAATAAGGTGTGGCAGGAGAAATACACACACACACACACACACACACACACGAACTAATAAAATTAGAAAAAATAACTGGAAGAATTTATTCAGTGTATGGTGGAGCGATCATGAAACATTTCTGCCTTTGTCATTACATGTAATTCATCAAATTTTGACTGGCCTGAAAGTTGTCACTATCTGTCTCATTTGAACTAAGTTTGGGTTTTGATCTAATGTGTATATGTGTGTGTATGTGTGTGTGTGTGTGTGTGTGTGTGTGTGTGTGTCCTCCTCCCTTTCCTTGTTCTTGTTTCCAGCATTCATGATGTGAGAACAAATCTTGTGCTTTCCCACTCACCATTCCCTACCACCACCATGTCCTGAGATTCATGGTCCCTGGCCTCACATGGGCTGACCCCCAAAATCCCCAAGGAAACCATAAGCAAATAAATCTTTCTTCCTCAATGTTGTATGGTCAGTTATTTGGATATAGCAGTGAGAAGGCTAATACAACATCTAAGTGTAGACTTTAAATGTGCATAGATTTTTCATATTGATTATCTCCACAAAGCTTAAAAAACTTGTAGAACTTAATAGAAACACAGAAATATGAGTACAAGTAAATTAGAGAAATTGGAATTAAACTGGCAGATCTTGTCCATGCCAGTATGGTTTGAAATATTCTACTGCACTTTTATAAAGCTTATCATTAGGGCAACTGGGCAGAATGTGCAAAGCATTGCTTGATTGCTTTTTTCTTACATCTTTATATGAATGTAAATTTATCTAAACAAAATTTAGAAAAATAACAGGAAGAATTTATTCAGTGTGCAGTGGAAAGATCATGAAACATTTCAGCCTTTGAAATTACATGCAACTCATCAAATTTTGACTGGCCTGAAAGTTGTCACTATCTGGCTTATTTGAACTAAGTTTGGGATTTGATCTCCAGCAGGTACTGGCTTGATACATTCTTCAGTGACCTTTTCCTGATGGTTAAATCGTATCCTCACTCTCAGTGGATGGAGGTCCCATTTAAATGACATTCAGTGAAGCATATATGCACAAGCAAATTTAATGAAGTTAAAATTCGTGGGGTTAGTTCCCTTATGTCCTATGTGAATCCTCCCTTAAGCCGTCACTGTTTAATGAGGATAATTTAAAAGACATTCAGAAGAGTTTAATTTTGCAGGTAACTTTTGGCTCAAACACATTAGAAGAGACTGAATAAAGTATTAAATTATATGCTTTCCAATTATTGCTTATTTTACTTTGAATATATTTTAGTTAAATAATTCTATTTCTAAAAAACAAAATAATACATTTCCCCCTTGGAATATTTGCATTCTTCAAGGTATATCTTATGCTAACGTTTGACTCATTCATTATTGTTATATATGCAGATATTATCTGCATTTATTGTAAGAAGACATTTTGGTTTTGGTTAAATAACAATATAATGAATCAATTTTTTAATAATTCATCAATTAAAATATTTGGTACTATGTAGATAATGAATAAGATTAAGGACATATGATCAACTTCTTACCTGTCTTCTGTGCACACACTTATTTTGTAAACTACTAAAATTTATTATAATTTTTAAAAACTGTGTGTTCATTTAGATTGAAATTGGTGTGTTCAGAGTACAATTTTAACAAGGTTCAAACTTGCAAAAAAAAAAATTGCAGGTAAAAACAAAGTTTTCTTTTCTAAAGTAGGACAATTAAGAATGTAAATATGATTTTGTCATTGGGGCAGAGGAAAACTCCTCAGACCTGAGTGACATTTTAATTTTTGAACATGTACCGGGTGAAGAGCTTCTCAGTTAATATTACTTCTTACAGAGCTTTCTTTTATGTAGATGCCAAATCAATTTTATAGCAGGCTTTTCATCTCTCACTCTGCCAAGGGAAAGAATGTAGTTTAAAACTAAACTATCTGTTAAGGAAATGAAAAAATCTCCCAGAGGGTTTCATGGTCTTAGGAAATTAGTGCCTAAAATTTTGCAGATGTCCCATCTGATTTAAAAAAATCATTTGCAATAAATATAAACAGAAGGATAACATTTCTCCAGTAAACATGCCTTCTCAGGCTCATTCGGGTTTTCAGTTTGTAATCAAATGACATTTTTATGATCCAGTACAGTGTGTTGAATTTACATCGCAAAAATTCAGTTCTCTCTTTTTCCCCTAAGAGAATGGAAGGAGAATGATTTAATATTTAAAGAATGCACAATTAAGCCCTTTGTTTTCTCTTCCAAATGAGTAAACATTTATTATTATGGAAACATACACATTTCTTGGTGAAAATTAGATGTGCAATGTAGTACAGTTTTGCAGTACTGGTTTCTCTTATGATTTATTTTAGTTAAGGATTGACTTACTACATGTCACAGGTATCCAATATTATACTTAATTTCTGTGTTGAGCCTTTTGTAAATTACTGGCATAACATGTCTGAAAAACTAAGTACTAAAGATGGGGTCACTTGTCTCAGCAAAATGGACAGATATAGTGAGACACTCTCAGCTTTCAGTTTCAGCATATTTCAGTAACATATATAGATATGCAGGGTAAATAAGTCTGGTGTGCTTTCTTACATTTTATCAGGTTTTCTAATTGTTTTAAAAATATATGTATTGTAGTTACTGAATTAGTTTGCAAGGGTTGTTCAAAGTACCACAAATTGAGTGCTTCATCAACCAAAATGTATGTTCTCAGAGCTCAGAAGGCAAATGCTCATTGCAGATGTCAGCCAGGTTGTTCTTCCTGAAGTCCATGAGGGAAGGGTATGTCCCCGGCCTCTCTCCTTGCCTTGTAAATGGCCATCTTTGCTCTCTGCTCACGTGGTCTTCCCTCTGTGTGAATCTGGGCCTGAATTTCCTCTTTAAAGAGATGCCAGCAACATTGGATAAGGCCTCACCTCTAATGACCTCATTTTAATTTATATATCTTTTTTTTTTTTTTGTGGTACTGGGGATTGAACCCAGGGGCATTCTACCTCCAACTATACCCCAAGTCCTATTTTATTCTTTATTTTGAAACAGTGTCTCACTAAGCAAAGGAAGGTCTCACTAAGTAGCTGAGGCTGGCCACGAACTTGTGATCCTCCTGTCTCGGCCTTCCAAGTACTGGGATTACAAGCATGTACCACTATGCTATATCTTTTTAAAACTCCATCTTCAAATGCAGTCAGTTTTTGAAGCGAGGGTGATGCGGATTTCAACATAGGAATTTGGGGAACAGAATTTGGCCCACAATAGCTAGGGCAGGAGGTCCTATTTTTGATCAAGGAATTAATTTTTTTCTAATAATTATTGTGTAGTTTTGTTTTTGTAGTAATTAGGAAGAGAAATTATAAATGATAACAGCATAGGAATGAATAAAATTTTAAATTAAAATTCATGTTATCTAGGATCTCATTGATCTATTCAATAAAATAAATACCTGTGATGAAATTTGCTTTTCTTCATGTTAAGTCATCAGCCTCTCTCTCTCTCTCTCTCTCTCTCTCTCTCTCTCTCTCTCTCTCTCTCTCCGTCCCTCCCTCTCCTGCAAACATTTTCCATAATCTGATCTCTGATCCAAATAGCTCGGATCCCCAGTATTCATCTTGTCTTTACTTTTCTATGTGAGGGCAAAACTCAACTTTCAGTACAACTAAACTAAAGGCATTTTTCTTGGTTAATTATTCTTGACTCCAAAACCAAATTTTTGTTGCGTATGTAGCCATACTTTCATAGAATAGAAACATGATTTTAATGCAGAAAGTTACTCTTTTTCTATTTATGTCCATTTTGTTTTATGTTGGTTATTAATTTAGTTTATGTATGACATCTCCCAAATAGGTTAAAATGTGCTAAAGGGCAATTCCTGTTCCTTTAATTTATGTTGTGGCTCGGGGCAGCGGGGATTGTGCACTGGAAATGAAGGGTCCTTGGTAAATGCATCTTCACCAAACGCTCAGTGTTGCATAATAATCATCTCATTGTACACCACAGTTTATGGAGGCTGAATTCCTTCCTTTAGAGTAATGTGTGTGCAACCTTGTTTTACCATATCTAAATTGATCCAGGAAGCATATTTCCCTTGATGTATGCCTCAAGCCAGCTGCTATTATGGAAGTCAAATTATTGGTCAGAGATGTTACTTGGGTTGGGCATATCTTACCCAAACACTCTCATATGTATTATGGATAAGGCTACATTTTCTCGGGCACAGCATGGTTCCAAGTCAAGTTACTGCATGCAGTTTTGCTTGGGTTATCTTTTAAGCAGCCATGCAAAATATGCCATAGATTTCAAAATGCATCACATGTATAATCTCTTGGTGTTGACATTTATTTTCTTCTGTAAAAATAAATGAAAGGAATGTATTGCTAAAAGCTAGAGTAATTATATTTTAAGGGCCAGGCACTCTCCGACATGCCGGTCTCATGCGTGCACCAAGTGGCTCACTTTGAAAAGTAAGCTGACAGACCTAGAGCTGCAGACTAAGATTTAAAAACTGATTTAAAAACTGTGATGACATTTTGAGACTCACTTCTCATCACCAAAGTAATGAAAAATAAACCAGCAATGTGTGGTAATCTAATCCATCTTCATGAGATAATTTTAAATTAAAAGAGCATTGCATGTTAATGAACTCCAAAAATGTTCAGATTTCTATACAAAAATGTAAGTTTTAGGATGCTTACACATATGACAAAAGTTGTTCTTGTTTTGAACCTCACATAATTTTGACTCATTTGTAAAGATGGGCCAGATAGGGTTTAACTTTTTTGTGACGGAAAACTGCAAACACACACCAAGTAGACAATAGTTTAATGGAACCTCATCACCAGCTTCAACAATTACCAAAATGTTCAAGTATATAAGAAAGATATGACATTGACCACTTAGATTGGGAAGTTAATGGATGTATATTTAACTGACTTAAACAGTTATGTTAGATCCACTAAATAATTATAAAGCTTAGTGAAAAATACCATTAATGTTTTCTAATATCATTAGAAGATATAACTATTTTATTATTCACCCTATTTTAAGCTAATAAATGTTATGCTTTAGAGCAATTTTTAGTGTATAGCAAAACTCAGTACAGAGTTTTACCATATACTTTTTAACCTCACATATGCACAACCTTCCCCACTATCAAAATTCCTCACAAGAGTGGCCCATTTGTTTTAATTGATGAAAAAGCATTGACACATAATCTCCAAAAGTCAAATTTTCCCTTAAGGTTCACTCTTGTTGTCATATGTTATGGATCTGAATAAACGTACAATGACATGTACCTATCTTTATGGCATTTTATCCAACAAGTCAGATGCTCTAAACTTCCTTGCATTCCACACACTCATCTCCCTCATCCTTAACAACCTCTCATCTTCTTACTATCTCCCTACTTATGTCTTTCCAAGAGTGCCATAGAGCTATAGTCAGGAAATATATATCCTTTCAGATCGATTTCTTTCACTTTTCAGTGTTGATATACGTCCCCACCATGTCTTTTCGTGGCTTGAACATTTCCTTCTTTTTGAATTTTATTAAATATTTTAAAGATATAATACAGCACATGTATGTCATGCCATACTTTCACTATTTGAGATACACACATATATGCATATATCTTATATTTTCTAAAAGTTAATAAGATTCAGTTGTTTGGAGTACCACAATTCATTAATTCCTTCACCTCCTGAAGGACATTTTGGTTACTTTCAAGTTTCACCTTATTTTTTTTCTTTCATCCAATTAGTGTGCCCTTTTGTTCAAATTTTGGCTACATTCATTGATTTCACCACAATTTGATCCAATGTTCAATCATTTTTATATATCAGATTTTATAAGTCAGGAGGAATTAAGTTAGAAAAAGAAATCAAAGGGGTTATTGAATCTTACTCTTGTTCGTTAATCTACACAAAGTAAAAGGACTGAGTTTGTTTTCGGCAATAAGCACATAATACAAATCGGCCCACACTCATGTATACTATACAGTCAAATAACTCCTCTATTCATTTGTTCACATGTTGAAATAATAAAAATTGAAATAAAAATCCGAAGCACTGTAGTGATGGTGAGTGATAGATACAGAAAATGCTGATTCTAAAATATGTCTAAGAGCCAGCCATGGTGGCACACACTTATAATCCCAGTACTTGGGAGTCTGAGACAAGAGAATAGCAGGTTCCAGGACAGCCTCAGTAAGTAGTGAGACTCTCATCAACCTAGTGAGACCGTGTTTCAAAGTAAAAATAAAATGGGACTGGCGGTGTAGCTCGGAGCTAGAGTCCCCTGGGCTCAATTCCCAGTACCATACAAAAAATGTATATACATATATATACAGATTTTACATATATTTTATATAATACATTTATATATATATATATATATATATATATATATATATATATATATATGTCTGTGTGTGTATGCGTCTAGAAATAAGACACTAGGCAAGTAACTGGTCAGAATAAGTGAAGGGTATTGTAAAAAAAAGTTTGTAAAGCACTCTACCTAGTTTGGTGCCAGAGCAAGGGAATGACATGGAGACTCCACAGATGGACACGATTTAGTGAGAGGAGGCAGGAAAGCCTTGTCAATGGGAGGAGAAGGAACAGGACCATGAGCAGGTTTGGAGATGGCTCATACAGAATGGTGCTCCTTATTTATTTGCATATTTGTTTGTTTTTGTGGTACTGGGGATGGAACCCAGGGACATTCTACCTCTGAGCTGCACCTCTAGACCTATTTTATTTTTATTTTGAAACAGGGTCTCTCTAGGTTGATGAAAGTCTCACTACTTGCTGAGGCTGTCCTCAAACCTGTGATCCTCCTGTCTTAGTTTCCCAAATACTGGGATTACAGGCATGTGCCACTATGCTTAGCAAGGCAGGCTCTGAACGAAGATCTATCCTGAGCCCAATGCAGGGCTGGTCCAGCATTTTAAAGTCAGTAGCAAATTGGTCATGGTGATATACATCTGTAATCCCAGTACTTGAGAGGCTGAGACAGGAGAATTGCAGGTCCAAGGTCAGCCTCAGCAACTTACCAAGGGCCCTGTTTCAAAAGAAAAAATAAATAGGGCTGGTGATATAGCTTGGTGGTAGAATGTCCCTAGGTTCGGTTCCCAGCACCACATACAAGAAAGAAAAAAAAAAAAAAAGAATGGAAGGAGGGTGAGGGAGAGGGAGAGGGAGAGGAAATCTGAAGGGAGGACATGAGTTTAGAAGATATTTCAATTATACAAATGAGATAGGGTGGCCATTAGGGCAGTATCCCTGTCAACTAGATAGCCAAATACAAGGCCATGGAGATAATGTAGTACTTTCTCTTATTATTTTACTATAACTGGAAAGAAAACCCAGTGAAGATAATTACTCACTTACCCAAACTCATATTATTGACTCCAGATTCTTCCTGACTCATGGTCTAGGTCTTTTGATTTTCGTGGTGTTCCTTTTTAAGAAAAGTCAACCACAAACAAGAACAACAGAAAACCATCTTTGTAGCTTAAGAATAACCTTTTATATGTCAGAACCGTATCTCAGGGTCTTAACCGATGTGTGCTAGTTCTACACTATTTACTTTCTTTCCAATTCTTGTTGATCCAACACTTTTTTCCTGGATATTTCCATCTTCGTGCATCTCCACTGCTCACTGTGCTTTGGAAAAGTTCAAAGCAGGAAGGAGGGAAGCAGAGGTCACCAGAACCCTTGGTTAATGTAATGTGTCCTATCTCATTAAAAATTAGCACATTCAAATGCCTTGTATGTATCAGATTGCTTGGCATGTATATCGTCTTTCTGTTCCATAATTTCTGGTTTGCTTAAAATGTTTTCCAAATGACTTCACATATGCAAAAATATTTTAAGATGTCATTTAATTGTTGCCAGTACATTCTTTATATTAAAAAAAAAAACTCAGAATAAATGACAACGTTGAGAAATAACAATTCATTGCTCTTGTGCATTCTTTTCCATGCTTGGGCACAGTCATTTAGTTTGATTTGGGAAAGCTGCACCTATATGACAAGAAAATGGGCGGTAGATGCAGCCCATCCCAACCACCCAAGGATTCAGGGGGAAAAATGAGCCACATGTAAATTGGTTTCAAATAAACAACCACAATCAACAATAGCCTCTGTCATATGGCTGAGTTTAAATTTTTTGCATAGGAGTCAAAACTTAGGTGATAAATTAAGATCCTACTCTTTATTTTAGTTTTTCTTCAAATATTTATTTATTTAAAGGAATAATTCATATTTCTTTCAGAATACTTCTATTTGCGTTTCCCCTTCAGAAGAGCTCTGCTTACACAGAAACCCAGGAATAAGATTATTAAAATTGAATTAAAATGTGGAATGGATCCAAAGTCTATCATATTTACATTCCTGGCAAACCCCAAACATTGCTGGCAGACTCATATTCTTTCCTGAAGTGTGTAGGCATTGGAAGATTTTGGGGTGTTTTAGAAATTTTCTTTGTTTGTTTTGGTTTGGGTTATGCGAGCTTCCTAAAAGAAATATATTGTGGCCTTTACAAATTTTAAGGTGAGAATTTTTTTAGTAGGCCAAGTTCACTGCAGTTTTCTGTTGGTATTAATTCGCCATAAAGAAACTGGAAGGAGTACAACAGGAAACCTACAATTGTTTACTCCAGATCACTGCAATCAGAAATTACCCTCTTACAAGTTAAAAACCTGCATTTAGTTCTTCAAAGCAGCACATGCAGATTTAACAACAGGACTCCCATTAACGCTCATAGTTTCCTCATAGCAGATTTCCCAATTGTTACTCAACATATATCCTTTAGAATACATGATATTTTTTGAACAATCACATGTTATAATAAATGTCTTCTGAAGAACATTTTAGAAAGGAACCGAAGGATCAATTTTATTTCACCCATATTTATATGTTCTTTGTAAACTTACTCCTTTCCTTCTCAGTAAGTACAAATAAGTGCATGGGCGTATAAGGCTTCCTTTTTCTCTTATGTTGGAATTACGTGCCTCTACAACGTTCTGCCTTCTTACTTTAATATTCCTGTATACTTACTTATTTCCCCCCACTACTGAGATCCTTAATAATCAGGACTGTGTCTTATTCCTGAACCTAGCACAGTGCGCCCCCTCCCCCGCCTCCACCTTGGGATCTAATAAGCAGCTACTGTTTATTGAATAGTGTGATAGGATTGGGAGACCAATACCTCAGTCTCTACACCCCTAACTGTATGTTAAGATCATAATCTGGCAGCATATTGTCATTTAGTACTAAAACTATAGAAGTCACATTGTCACCAGAAACTCTCAGCAGTATCACAAGAGCACTGAACACATCTGGTCTCTATCCTGAAATTGCACCTGCAGGACCAACATAAACAGAACTTAATGCAAAAGAAATACTCACTGTTCAGCCTCGATGTGCTCATGCTTACTTCGTAAAGTAACTTGAAATAGGTATAGATTTGTTAAGGAACTACATCTGTGCTGTTTAACCAAATTATCTGGAATGTAATTTCCAAGCTCATAAGAACGAACAACGGGAAAAAAGTCTTTTATGTTCTTTTCCTTGCTCATCTCTTTTCCAGTTCCATTCCTCTAAAGATATCACGTTCCTTCAACCGAAGACCGCTGGAATTGATGGTATAGTATCCTTAAATTCCTCATCCCCCCGTTTTGTGACTCTGGAGTTTTATATAGTTTGGACTCATTTGTGTTAGTTTCTTATAGTAGATGTACTAAATTGAAACAGCACTTTTTTTTTTTTTTTTTTTTTGCTGTTTGGAGGCAGTAAATTCAAAATCAGTCTCCAGTCTCACTGGGTTGAAGGTGGAATGCTGGCAGGATTGACTTCCTCTACAGTCTCTAGAAGAGAATCAGTTTTCTTGGAACAGCCCCTGGAGCCCACCTGCCTTCCCTGACCCATGACCAATAACCCCCACCCCCCGACACCAATCTCAAGACCTCTCTTCACATTTCTCACTTCCTTCAATATCTTGCAACTCTTTTATCAGACCGCTTGTGACTACATGCAGGTCCCCCTGGAAATGACCCAGAATGATCTTTCCATCTCACCTTCTGTAATTTAATCACTTGTGCAAAGTCCCTCTTCATATAAGGGAACATTCACAGTTTCAGGGATTGGGACAGGCCTATCTTTGAAAGACTATTATTCCGCCTACTACACCCGTGTGTCATAAACAAGACAAATTGAAACGCTGTCCACCAAGAACAAGTAAAAACCACCAGCTCCTCAAAATGATTTTCTACCAGTTGCCAACTTGAAAACAAGACCTGCCCTTTTGGGTTTCCTCCATGACTTATCTACATTATAATACTTAAATGAACATTAATGGAGAGTTCAATAAATTACTATAAGGTCAGAATTGATAATACAGTAACTGCAACCATATGACCAGACTCAAAATTCATAGGCAGTGAAAATACTGATTCCTGCCCCAGGCATAACCCATTTGGCTCTTGAGTCCTGATTCACTTACTTTAACTCTGTTCAGATCCTACCTATGTTCCAGGTAAAGATGTTTTCATCCAGCCCCACCGCCATGCATAAGAAGAAAGAGTCTTTCTTTTCTGAGAAGGGAAAACCATCATAAATGTACAATTCCAAACATAATATGGTTTCTCCAATTCCAAAATGTCCCATGAGTCCATAAATTTTAATTAAATTCCTCAAAGTATGGAGAAAAATTCAGTCAACAGAAATTTTCCTACAAGTGTTTTTGTTTCCGACATGGCTTAGGGCTTATTTATACCAACACTCCCAAGCTTACTCTCTTAGCCCTTTCTCTCTCAATGAGCTTCTTTCTTTTTACTAGTTTTCTTGAAATTACTAACTCCTCCCTAGAAATCTTGAAGAAAAAACCTTCTTTATTTTTGTACATTATTGCTAGTCAAAGCAAGGATTCTTGTTTATCCATACAACCATCAATTTATTCAGCAATAGTGGATCACTTATAGAAGATTTCTCTGTGAGGTGCACTGGGCTTACTCTGCATTCACCAGAGTTGAACGGATGTCCATCAAGAAAGAATTTAATAGCCAGGTGTGGTGACCACACTTGTAATCCCAGCATTTGAGAGGCTGAGACTGGAGTATCCGGGTTCGCGGCCAGCCTCAGCTACCTAGTGAGGCACTCAGAAACTTAGGGACACCTAGTTTCAAAATAAAGAATAAAAGATAGGGCTGGGGGTATAGCTCAGCGGTAGAATGTCCCTGAGTTCAATCCCCAGTACCTCAAAAGAAAAAATTTAATGAATAGTCTGATAGTCTGATGATAGGTCTTGTAGTGGATATAGGGAAAAGCAGCTTGCCATTTAGTATATAAGAACTGTATTAGTAAATAAATTTAAATAATACTTCAACCAACATTTCTAGCTGCACAAAGAAGAGATCAGATTGTATCTGAGGAAATAGAAGTGATGTTTATAGGTAGGTTGCAATTTGAGAAGTAAGGAAGAAATATTGGAGAGTCAGAGAAACTTCAAAACACCATGCTTATAAAAGGGAAAAAGGATTGATCTTCGTATCTGCCTAATGAATCTTGGATGTGCTGATGTCTGATTCTTGAAGGCCAGCAAACATGGTACATACAGGTAAGGGGCATAGATACTGTAAGAGACTGCTTCTGTGTGTCTTGGGATTAATCTGAAGATGAATTCCCATAGCACAAGCTCTGCATGGGTGGAGCAAGGCTGCTGCTCGTCCTTCCCAGATCATGAATTCTCCCAGCATTTCCAGGAATCCTATCTGCTTCCAAGGACTCTTCCTTTTAAACCATTTCTTTATTTTTTTTTTTTCATTTGAGCTTGGCCTCCTTTGAATATTGATGGTAATTTTTTTATTTTAATTAATTTTTTTTTCAGCACGGATTTTTCATACATTTCTTGAGTACAACAGGGTTACGTAGACATTTATGATATATCAAACATAGCCCACATTCTTAACATAGCCTGGTAAAGCAAACTTTCTAGAGTCATAAAACCATACTCCTTTAGGGTCATATATTTACTTTCTAAGAAGTAGGAGGGTCTTTCATCTACGCATCCTAGGGGCAATCTCCAGACTTCGAGATGCCAATGTAGCCATAGCAGAAGAGTCAGTATAATTGCTCATATATGCAGATAGCAACTGCCAGGAGGGAAAGGGCCCAGCTGGGCTCCTACAACTCCCCCGTTTTTTGTGTGTGTTTTTTTTGCAGTACTGGGGATTGAACTCAGGGGCATTCTAGCTCCAAGCTATACCCCCAGTCCTATTTTTTTTTTTTATTCTTTATTTTGAAACCGAGTCTCACTAAGTTGTGGAGTGCCTCACTAGGTAGCTGAGGCTGGCTGCGAACCCGGATCCTTGGGTCTCAGCCTCCCGAATGCTGGGATTACAAGCGTGTGCCACCACGCCCGGCTTCCCCCGTTTTTATTTTAAAATGCACGAAGGACTGTGCCTGTCTTAGGTCGTTTCCTACCAGGTGCTTAATCTTACCCGTCCTGGGGTCTCCATGAGTCATTCAACGAGCCCTGTCTTAGGTTGATTTGCCCTGAGAAAATCGAACCCGTCATTGACTAGATTTGTTAAAGTTACACCCGGAGATTTTGGACCTACGTAATGTGGAGCCCATTTCTATTAACCTGGCAGAAACAGTTAAGACATTTGTAGATCGGCTTCCAGCCTTGGTCACTACCTGGCCCTCATTTACCTCCTTGCTAGGAGGAGCTATCGTAGCAACAGCAATAGTCATTCTATGTTTATGCATTCTACCACTCCTTGATGGCAATTTTTAACACTGCTCTTATACTCTTTGCTTGGCTGGAGGTCTCTATATTGTTTTTCTCCTTCCATGCAAGATTCTCTAATCTCTGGTTTCATCCATTTTCCTGCAAACGACATAATTTTGTTCTTCTTTGTGTTTTTATCACTTTGAATTTCACAATGATATATAATTACAACGCACCAAAAATATATTTCAAAAGAGTATCTAATCTCCTAGGGGGCTCCAAGTGCACCAATATTATCTTTTTCACTAGTAGCATCTAGCTCATGTCTATTTTCTACATTAGAAAACATAGTCAATTGGAAATATTTATTGTCAGAAATTGAAGAACAAGGAGGCTAGAGAGAGAAATATTTTGGGGGCAGGTTGGGCTTAAAAGAAGAAGACGGATCAATGTCTTGGAAAAATACAGTTTGATTGTATATCTTCTTTCCTCTTTCCCTAGGGGAAAGTTGAGGAGTCTCTATTTCCCTCACAATCTCAGAATGTCACAAAACTGTGGACCTGCTACTTACAAAGGGAAAAACAAAATATGCTCTAAGCAAGAGCTCTCCATATTCACATGACTTCCCCTGCACCCAGCCTCTCTGATTCCAGAGACTGAGCTCTGCAAAAGAAGCTGCCTCTACTCTCATAAACAAAGCACCAGTGAGTCCTTGCAGGCAACACAGGCAATGTCTGCTTTTCGTGTTGGGGTAGTGTTTGAACTGAATCAGACCTATTTAGTGTTTTATCCAACTCTTGTTAAAATGGCGCTGCTCCTGGCAATGAGATATTTCTTATCCTCAAAGCTCGACTGCGTAAAGTGCTTTGAGAACTGTTAAGTGCCATCCAGATGTTGCTTTCTCCATTGCAATGTATCCTGGCTTCCTTGGCCTCTGTCTGTAAGTGCTGGCTCCTAGCCTGATGCCCCTGGACTCCCCTTCCATTCTCTTTCCTTACCCCAGCCTTTGCATGCCCAGCAAGCAGCGTGGAGGTTTTAAAACAGGAAACCTAGGCTGGTCCTGCCCTTCCCACTTTGCCAGACTCTGCAGGGACCATGTGATCTGGCCCAGCTCTTTGAATTCATCCCCATCCTGCATCTCTGCTTAACATTTTTCAGACCATGTCTCTTTCCAGCGTTCCCTGGGGTACAGTCAAATGCACCCTGCTTTCGAACTTGGTGCTTAGCTCCTTCTCAGGTCTAAACTCAAATGGCATAGGGTCAAAGAGTCCTCTTTCTGAACAAATGCCACCTCACCACCATCCTACCAAGAAGGGCTCTTCCCTGGATGTCACCCTCCTTTATTTTCTGCATGAATTGATTGACTGACACTTTTTTTCTCTTCCTTTCAGAATTTAAGTGAATCTCTCTTCTCAGATTTGTTCAATTGTTGAATGCTGTGCAAATAAATAATACATGCTTTCTCTACTTTCATGCATTTGCTATCTATCTTCATGGAATAAGAGTTGCTCACTATTTAGTATTATCCATACTTACCAAAAATCATAAATAATTGGAATTTCATTTGAAATGCTGTCAGAAATTTTCTGTCTGAGAAAGGCTTCCAGGGTAGAATGCTTAAGGACTCTTTGTTCCAGACCCTAGTGGCTTATCAACCAAATCCAGTTCCATCACCCATTATGTGTGTAATTTCAGGGAATCTCTTAAACTATGTGTGCCTCAGTTTCCTCTCCTTGAACAAGACTTACAACTTAAAATATAATGAATGATTTTATGAGATTCCTAAGAGAAAAAAATGACTTCAGTGCTGCCAGGCGTGGTGGAACATGCCTGTAATCCTAGTACTTAGGAGATTGAGACAGGGGGATCACAGTATGAGGCCACCCTCAGCAATTTATAGAGACACTGTTCCTAAATAAAAACTAAGATGGCATGGTGGCACATGCTGGTAATCTTTATACATGGGAGCCTGAGACAGGAGGATCATAGACTGGAGGCCAGCCTCAGCAATTTGTCAGGGCTCTCAGCAACTTAATGAGACGCTGTTTCAAAATAAAAAAATAAAATAGGACTAAGGATATACCTCAAAGGTAGAATACCCTGGGGTTTAATCCTCAGTATCATAATAAATAAATGAATGAATAAATAAATAAAGCTTTGAAATAAATAAATAAAGCTAAGAAGAAGAAAGGAAAAAAGCCCCTTGGTTCAATCCCTAGTAACACACGAACACACACACACACACACACACACACACACACACATAAACACACACAAATACCATAGCACATCTGGCCCATTGCAAATACTGAGTACATTTTATTAGGGATTTACTATCTTTGAAAGAATACACATTTAAGCTCTCAATGAATAAATGAAACTTTATATAGCTGACATGAACTTCTTTTTTGAAAAATACATATTTAAATTGATAAAGGTTAAAAAGACATTTTATTCCAGATTATAACATGTTTTAATTCTTTGACTCAAGAAAATCTAGATTTTATTGAAGTTTATGTAGACATCTGTGCAAAAAGTTCCTGTCTGAGCTTATGAAATCATACAATTCTTTAGATTAAAAAAGTAAAGAAAATACTTGATTTAGTCTATCTAATGACTTGTATCTGCTTGCTTATTAACTGAAGGCATCCACAGGGAGCCAGGTAGGTTGACATTAAGCTTCATGTGAAAGTGATATGGAATGCCCATTAGAATCCAACAGAATCACACACTGCCACAAATTCAGCTATACCGCAGCAGGAATTAAATCCATAAACCATAGTTAATGTGCAAATACACATATTCAAATCTCTGTTGTTTCTCTTTTTACAGGAAAAAATAAAACTTGGGAAAGGTAGAGAAACATGCCCTTCTCTTTGAGAATACAACTTTTATCAATTTCATTAAGAAAGTAGCCAGTTTTATAATAAGACATAGAGAGAATTACATGCATAGCAATGTTCCGAAAACTATAGCACAAGCCTGATGCACTTTACTTTTTTTTTTTTTTTTTTTTTTTTTGCGGTACTGGGGATTGAACTCAGGGGCATTCTACCTCCGAGCTATACCCCCAGCCCTATTTTTTATTCTTTATTTTGAAACCGAGTCTCACTAAGTTGCAGAGTGCCTGACTAGGTAGCACTTTACTTTTAAGAAGACCACTCATTCAGTTTCTTGATATAACATCTACTATTTGATGATATGTGATTTTTGGAGTTAAATTATCCTAGAGTTTTCAATAGCAATAAAAACAATGAACACACAATATTTTTCATGTGCACATTTCCAAATTCCAAATTCAAGTCCCCTTGAAGTTCCTCTGGTAATTTCTTTTTTTGGTGGTACTGGGGATTGAACTCAGGGGCATTCTACCTCTCAGCTACAACATCAGTCCTATTTTTTATTCTTTATTTTGAAACAGGGTCTCATTAAGTTGCAGAGGGCCTCACTAAGTAGCTGAGGCTGGCTGTGAATCCAGATCCTCCAGTCTCAGCCTCCCAAGTACTGGGATTACAAGCGTGCACCAGCACGCCCGGCCCCTCTGGCAATTATTTAAGGAGTACTTAGACACCTTCTTTTAAGACAGATTAGTTAAACAGATGAAAGGTGTTCAAATAATTTTAACTTCTACATACTGCAGTATGTTTTACTTTGAATTTGTTCAACATAGAAATTAAAGATATGAATATTATTTTTCTGTATTACTGTTTCTTTATAATCTTCCTTACAAATTGAAACACACAAGTGCTTTGTAAATGTGTGTTTTTATCACTCTAAACTTCACTGTGATTAATTATTACAATGCATCAATAAAAAGTAAATAAACAAATATTTAAGAAGATAATTGTAATATGATAAGTAATATGCATATATGATATATGGTATATATACCATATATGTGCATATATATGTGTAAATATAGGTGGATATAATTAATTGTGTTTCCTTTTGAAATTCTATGCTTCCAAATAAGGTTAGGAAGTATTAGATACTAGTACACAGAATTTCTTGAACAAAGTTACTGGAAAATCATGCTAACAAGGAATATTTGACAACCGTGGCTAATCCCCAATTTCCCTTAGAAACTGGATTCTAAGAGAGTAACTATAATGCAACTTTATGCTAGAAAAAGGCTGGACATACGGAAATTACTTTGCTCAAATTAGCTTCTGTGTCTAATTTTAAGAATATCCTTGCTTTGGTTTAACTCATTTTTCTCTAAATTTTCTAACCTGAACTTTTTGGTACTGGTCATCTTAAAGCATTGTTTTATTCTTGATAGTCTTGAAATCTGTCCCAAACTGGCCATCAAATGGCCCATCATAGAACATTCCTAAAGAGCATCACCATCTCTATACTCTGAAAACTCAGCCAGCTTGGTCCTTTTGTCACCATAGCTTGCTACTAGTCAGTTCATTCCTCTTGCTCAAGACAAATGACACAAAATTGTGAAGGAGACTGACTCTCAGTCCTAAGTCTTAATGAGCATAGAGATGGTCAGATGTCAGCTCTGCTGGCTCCATAGAGTAAATGTCCTTGTGTTATCCATAAGATATACATCCAGGCAGGATAGCTCAGTGGAATTTGGAGCTTATATTGGAATGGACATAATCAGAACTTGGAAACTCGATTTCATTGAAAGGCTATTTTAATCAATAGAAATAATCGCCTAAAAATTATGCATTCACTGAAAGAAAATCAAACTTCCTCTTAAAATTTTTTTTTTAAATATACTTTTATTGGTGCATTGTAGTCTCACATCGTAATGTAGCTCAGGGATAGGGACATACATGTGCACAGTACGTGGTGACCTTCCTCCCGGTTCTCTCCCCATTCGCTTGCTTTCCCCATACATGCTATTGAGATTGGCATTGATAATTTTGCATATGTCCGCAACATTGATGGAAATGTTTTCTTCATTAATTCTCCCTCCTCCATACTACCAACTTCACCTCGACCCCTCCATTGCTCCACTGAAATTTATCTTCTCTTTTCTAGAGTCCCTCTAGTATCCTGATCACTGCCTTACTTCTGAATATGAGAGAAACACATAGGACCCTTCATTTTCTGGGTCCTCCTAATCTCACTTAACATAATATTATACAGGCCCATCCATTTTCCTGCAAATGACATAATTTTGCTTTTTATTGTGGAGTAGAATTCCATTGTATATATCTTCCATAATTTTGTAATTCATGTGTTGATGGACACCTAGGTTGGTGCCACAAGTTGACATTGTGAAATGTGCTCCCTCTTCTAGTAATTACAAAGTCTCTGGCCTAATTTCCAGATCTTTGATCCATCTTGAGGTGACTCTTGTGCAGGATGAGAAGTAGGGAATTAATTTCATTTTTCTACAAATGGGTGATAACCATTTTTCTCACAACCATTTTTTGAAAAAAACTGTCATTTCTCCAGTATATGTTTTTGGCATCTTTGTCAAAAATCAATTGGCTGGAAGTGTGTGATATTTTTTCTGTATCTTTTATATTGTTCTATTGGTTTATATATCTGGTTTTGTGCCCAAACCATGTCTTTTTTTTTAATTGACGTAGCTCTGTAGTATTTTCTTTTTGCTTATATCATATTTTATTTATTTATTTAATTTTATTGGTGCATTGTAATCATACATCTTTATGAAGTTCTGTAGTATTATTTGAAGTCAGATATGGTATTATGATACCTTCTACATGGTTCTTATTTCTGAGAATTGTTTGGCTATTCTAGATCTTTTACTTTTCCATATAAATTGTAGGACAGATTATTCTAACTCTATGAAGAATGACATTAGTATTTGAATAGGGTTTGTAGTTAATCTGTAGATCACAGATATAGATGGGGATGTTGACAATATTACTCTGCCTATACAAGAGCAAGGGAGCTCTTACCATCTTTCTGGATCTTCAATTTCTTTCTTGAGTATTTTATAAAATTCATTGTAGTTGTCTTTTAGCTCCCTGGTTAGATTTATTCCTAGGTATTTTATTGTTTTTGAGGTTATTATGAATAGAATTGATTTCCAGATTTCTTCAAAGTGCCCACTATTATAGAATTTCTCTCCAGAAAAAGAAATTTTTTGTACTTTCTTAAAAATTTTTAAACATTAAAAATTTAAATTTTTAAATTGTTTTTAGTCATTGAGAATTTAAGTGAAATTGTGAATGAAGACTGTAAGTCACAAGGATGTCTTGTATGTGAACTTCTCTCTAATTCTAGCTTACCATGAAATGAAGGATGAAAATAATTTGCCATACTAGATCTGATGACTAGTCAAATGGGCTTTAAATATAGATTGCCCAGGTTAAACTCTTGGCTCTATGTTTGTGACAACTAATGAACCTCTGTAATCTTCAATTTTTTCATTTGTAAAAAGAGAAGAAGAACATAGCCTTTCTCTCTGGTATTTTGAAGCAGACTAAATGAGACAGTTCATATAACATTCATAGGCTAGTGTTAGACACCTGGTAACTACTCAATAATTTGAGGTGATATTACTATTAATCTAATACTCAGGCAATTTTAAGTAACCTTTAAATAGTGACAATTCATTTACATCCTGAGAGAGAACATATAGCTTATCTGATATTACAAATTACATACACTTTAGGTAGAAAAATAAAAGGAATGTATGAGAAACAAGGATCCTTCTCACAAGCTGTGAAGGAACATGATGTGTAGGTCCTCCCTCCTTCCCAGGAGAATTCAACCACACTCATCGCTGTGACCAGTCGCGAAGGCATTAAATTCGCCTTTCCATCTTCTTCTTAGACTGAAGTAAGCTCTTTTTAGAATGAATCCATGAGATATTGAAAGAAATGTCCATTCCATTCTAAACTAGTGTTATGAAGTTCTACCTCCTTATTTTCCAAGAGAGGCAAAAATGGCTTCCTCATCTCATTCCTTCCTGCAAAACTCCCGTGGTACCATCCAGAGCCAGGGGAGGTGGTTCCAGTCCAATAACAGCAGATAAGAGTGCGAGATGGGGCAGGAGGGGGTTAATTCTCACTCTGTCCATTTCCAGGTAGAAATTTACATATACTAACAATGAGAGGACTTGTGCTCAGCAAGAGCCAGGCTGGTAGGATCCTCACTAGCTAATGCTCAACGGTGCCTATGCCAGAATCTCTTGGAGGTTATTAACAATCTTCAGCTACTGAGCTTTCTGCTCTCAGATAAAACCAATTTCCTAAGCCCTCATATATACATTGTTAAGAAAACTCTTTCTCCTCACTCTCTCACACAGAGTCACACTCACACATTCACATACATACTTGCAGACACATATATTCGCACACACAGAGTTACTGAGCACCAAGTACCAGGTAACACCTATGAATGTGCCTCTTCTTTGTCATCTAAAGGAGAGAGATCCTACAGGTATTGATACCCTGATCAAGCTTGGCATTAAATATTGCAAAAGCAGCCCAGGAGTGTGCTTTCTCACACCTGTAATCCCAGTACTTAGGAGGATGAAACAGGAGGATCACAGGTTTGAGATCAGTTTCACCAACTTACAATAAAACAAACAAACAAAAAATGTGAAAGCTCTAATGGAATTATGATCCACTTTATTAACTGATGTCTCTCCACTGTCTACTACTTCCGCTTCTGAACCACTGACAAGTATGTAGTTTGTCTGTTAATAGCATCAGGTTGGACTTAAATATTTTATGAGCTCTCTGTTGATACCATATTTGTTAAATACACACTCCGCTCCCTGCTCAGGATCAAGGGAGATTTTTTTGTTTGTGTTGGCAAGTTTCTGAATAGACTTCGAGGGATAACTCCTCCTGTTTAAACTGCTTGTCTGAGGTTGCCGAACTCAGCACCTGAACCTGTGAGTTGAGATCTCCTTTCATTCTCTTGTTCTTTTGTGTTTTAAAAATAATTCTGTCAGCTGGTGCAGATTCCCAGCCGTATCTTTCCAGAAGATGCTGGAGCAAAGCAGAAGTAATTTTTCTCATCTTTCAGATATTTTTTTTTCCCTCAATGTGTGAAAAAGCTTGTCTGTATAAAGCACTTTTCAAAAGATAAAAAAAAGAAGAAAGAATAATACTGGTTGGCAGGAAATATATCAGCAATTCTCTGTTAAAATTTTTCAGGATAAAAATAAAAACAGGAGCGAGGTCTATCTCATTTTTCCGAAGTCACTGATTAGCTTTCACAAAATAGATACCTTTGGTGTGCAATCTCCCTAAAGTGCCCCTGAGGCAAGGGTGGAGTTTTCAAGTCCCGGTTTTTCATTAGATCATAATAGCTTTGCCTCCAAGTGTCAAAATTGTTTTAATCTACACAACAATAATCAATTAAGAAAACTATCCATTGTGATCTCAGGGAGGTATTTAACAAACGAAATGGTGAAAATCCAACTTCTATGACTATCTAGATACAGAAAACTTCACAATTGCCGTTAAGGGCCGGCTGGTTGAGAAAAATTAGGACCCTGTTAGGAAGGCAAATCAATTAGATGATGGCTGTGGGCTAGGCTGGGAAGCACACTCACTGGAATGGGTGGCCATCTGTGTTGACACTTTTGTGGTTCTGATTGGGGGAGTCATATCTTTTTTTCTTGCATTATTTCCCAGGGCCCTAGGTAAGCAATGCAAGCAGCAGAGAGAAATAGGCCCTGAGTAGGCAAAGCTGAGGGTATGTGATAGTGCAGGCAGCAGACTGTGAGCCCCGAATTAGGAAAGGATGCAACATTTAAAGAAGGAAACACTGAAGAGTAGAGATAACATAGCCACACTGCGGAGTGAATGGGCTGTGGCAAAGGAAGGAGTTTAAGTCCTCATGTTCTGTGTCCAGGGAGTGGAGGAGCAGGTGGCAGTTTGAGGGGTAAGGACATGGCGGGAATGAGCTCGGGTAAAGCAGGCCAAGCCTGGGTCTTTGCAAGACGGAGATTGACAGGTGGCACGGCCAATCCAGGGCAGAGGCAGCTAAAGGGGAAGGAGAGCCAGGAGTGCCGGGTGTGGTGACTCACGCTTGCAATCCCAGTACTAGGGAGGCTGAGACCAGAGGATTTGGGTTCGAGGTTAGCCTCAGCTACTTAGTGAGGCCCTCCACAACTTAGTGAAACTCTGCTTCCAAATAAAGAATAAAAAACGGGGCTGGGGCTGTAGCTCGAGGTAGAATGCCCTCAGGTTTCATCCCCAGTCCTGCAAAAAAAAAAAAGAAAGAAAGAAAGAAAGAAAGAAAATGAATGTTATTATCTGTTGATTTAGCACATTAAGCAAAAATAAATAAATAAATAAATAAATAAATAAATAGGCAGGGAGTGCATTCCTCATGTCCAAAGGTATCTAAAATATATATGGAAAGAGATTAGGGTGCATGAGGAGTAAAAGACAGGTAAACTGAGTCCAGGGTGACAAGGCAGGAGAACAGACAATGAAAATCCCTAAGCAAACAACAAAACTCTGCTATTTATTATGTTCACACTGAGCAACAATGAGAGGTTTTAAGCATCACAACGATAGTATAAAAATGTGGGCAAAGTAACCAGTCAACTGAGTGCGGTATCTTGAAAAAATTATTAAATGAGAGGGAGGTGGTGGCATGCACCTATAGTCTCAAGTACTTGGGAGACTGAGACGGGAGGATAGCAAGTTTGAGGCTAGCCTCAGCACTTAGTGAAGCCCTATTTGAAAATAAAAAAAAATAATAATAAAAAGGGCTGGGGGTGTAGCTCAGAGGTAGAATGCACCTGGGTTCAGTCCCCAGTACCAACATAAAATAAGATAAAGCAAAATAAAATAAACATTTGTCCCCTGATCTTTTCCAAACATTGTGCTAAGCTCATGAATTAGTAATGAACAAAGCAACCGGATCCCTATGACCAGACAGCAAACAGCCAAGAGGGGAAGAAATAAAAGACAGACGAGAAGTCCACCAGAATATTCCAGCTGCGAAGCAAAACTTTGCTAGTTGTGGTTGTATTAGTAAGAAAGAGGAGGAGAATGTTACCGTCTGATCTGTTTTGCTTTTTTTTTTTGTTGTTGTTGTTATTGTTGTTGCTTTGCTGTCTTGCTTTATTGTAGAGAAGCAAACAGATTTTGACAAAAATTGGAAAACAGGAAATTGAAATGGGAGGAAAATAAGTGTTCGACTGAGATTTTAAGTACTGGCTCTTATGCAAGCTATCGAAACAGCCAAAGGCAGGGCCCATTGGAAGGGTGTCTTTTTCTAGATGAAATAAAGAAGAATTTCTCCTCTTTTTGATTAATTCCAAAAACTATGTCATTCGCGTTCACAAAGCATCTATTTGTATTTTTCCAATTGCTCTTTGGTACGTGCGTGAACTTCTATCTCTCCAGGTTCATCCAGGACACGAAGCTTGGATACCTTGTATAAGTTGTTTTTCCTCAAATGCTTCAGTGAGATCATCGTGCTTGGACAGGGGCAGAGGGCGCGGGGGCTGTGTGAGCAGGTGCTCACTCATGAGCCCCTATTTCTACATTATTGTGAAAATCAGAGCCTACTTTTAAGCTAAACATTGGCATGGAACTGGTTGAGTTAGATTTGCAATTTAAAATAAGTTTACATTGGATGACTCTAGTAGACTTCATAAAAAATGAAATGCATCGCAGTGATAAATCACGATCAACTTCAAGCAAGCCAGGTGCCTAAGTATGCCAGCCTGTTAAACTCGCAAACCTGTACCAACCTGTATGCAGACTCTTCGGGGCCTTTGCTTTCTCAGCTGGGAAACGAAGAGGTTGGGCCACGGGATTTCTTAAATATCCTTCCATTTTTACTGATGAATTTGATTGTTTGAGAAGGACTTGCAGGGAAACACAATCGGTGTGTTCTTCCTTGTAAAACTGGAAAGTGTTTTTAGAGAATCATTCCCCATCTCAATCATCTCCTTGGGAAAAAAAAAAAATCCCTGTGTGATGTGTGGACACTCTCACCTTCTGAGGGCTTGCTCTGCTTATCCTGTCAGAACTGGGTTCTTGGCTATGCCCCATAATGACCTATAGATGCAAAAGCAAAGGGAAGGAGTGCAAGAAGGCCCTCCGCTCCTATGGTGATAGAGAGAGAAGCGGGAACCATTCTCCATCAATTTACTGTTCAGGTGTGTGTGTGTGTGTGTGTGTGTGTGTGTGTGTACATGTGTGCATGTATGTGAGAGATTGTGTTTGAGAGGGATAGGGATGGCTTTTTATGAAAATAAGCTGAAAAATTGATTTCTGCTTTAATTTAAAACATGAAGAGCATTAGCAAATCATTAATCATCCAGATATTAGCAATGGTTTCCTACTTCTTGGATATTTAGATAAATTTAAAATGAAGCCCCTCCACACACTAGGCCTAGCTGAAGACTGTGTAACTTCCCAGAAATTTACACAAACAAGGTCGCTTTGGGATCTAAATTTTTCTCCTGCACTTTTCTTCTTTTGCAACTTTCCTAACCCAGAATAGGAACTTAGCCTCTTTTTCTCCATAGTGCAAGAACAGAAGAACAAATTAATCCTTTTAAATTGATTTTGAAATTTAATACTTTATCCATTATAAATTTGTTTGCAACCGGGTGTGGTGGCGCACGCTTGTAATCCCAGCAAACGAGAGACTGAGACTGGAGGATCCAGGTTCCCAGCCAGCTTCAGTTACCTAGTGAGGCACTCTGCAACTTAGTGAGACCCTGTTTCAAAATAAAGAATAAAAAATAGGACTGGGGGTGTAGCTCGAAAGTAGAATGCCCCTGAGTACTGCAAAAAAAAAAAAAAAATCCCCAGTACTGCAAAAAAAAAAAAAAAATTGTTTGCATGCAATATTGTATACAAGTCACACGGCTATATCAGAGCTCCCTGTTCCTCCAAGTTCATTGTCGATTCCTCCACAGGGACAGAATTTCTGGCCCCTTGACTGTAAAGTGTAGTCTCCCAGCCTATTTCTTACCCCCTTCTTCCCACTTCTCCTTTTGTCATCCTCTCGCTTCTGTTCACAATGACTATCTTTGCTGTTTCCCCTAATCTCTTAATTTTATAACCACCCATTTCAAATTCAGAGTGGTTGGCAATTCATTTCCCTAAACTGCCTCATCCCAACAATACACTCTCGGGTGTGTGTGTGTATGTGTGTGTGTGTGTGTGTGTGTGTGTGTGTGTGCATATTCATATAAGCCTCAAATGCTATTCAATCAAGTTTTGATATGTCTTTAACTCTTCTGAAAATTTGTCATTCTGTTAAAACAAATCTATGGCTATTATTGCATATTTCATAATAAGCAGTTTTTATTGAAATTGATATCATGCCCCCCACCCCGTCCCTGGGGAAGCCAGTGGTATCAGGGTGCACTAGCTGTGTTTCAGGCTTGGGTGCCTGTTTGACGAGGTGAACAGACTCCTGGGGAAGAGCTGCCTGTGCGTAGCTCTCCTCCTTGTGTTTCTGGGAACATGCAAAGATTCACAGACTATCCACTCATCATTTTTGTCCCTGTGATTATTTATAATCACAAACTCATGGTAGCTTTTTAAGAAAAACCTTAATAGGGGTGTGTGTGTGTGTGTGTGTGTGTGTGAGTGTGTGTGTTTGTGTGCATGAAGTAGGTGTGCATATGTATTTTAAATACTGAACTTCCCACAGGAGGGTTGGAGTAACTCTTACACAAGAGAGTCAAGTTTAAGAGGGGAGGGCAGGTTCACTTGGTGTTTTAAAAATACTAGATGGTGCTAGAGAGGGTTTCATTTCCAACCAAATCTTCCCAGCTGATCTATCTCAATCACGGTATGCATCACCCTTTCCAGGTTTCTGATTTTCCTTTTTGAGTCTAGATCATTTAAAGAGATAGACATGTGACTATAACAGAGGGGTGGGATATCAATTCTCAAATTATTCTGTTTTTTGTTTTTTTTTTTTTATTTTATGTGGTGCATGTGTGTGGGGAGTGTGGTGGGGGAATGAACCCAGGGGCATTTACCTCTGAGCTATACCCCCCGCCCTGTTTTATTCTTTATTTTGAAAAAGAGTCTCACTAAGTTGTGAAAGGCCTCACAAGTGGCTGAGGCTAGCTATGAGTCTGTGATCCTTCAGTCTCAGCGTCCCAAGTACTGGGATTACAAAAGTGCACCAACACGCCCAGCTTACTATAGATTCTTAAGAAGCAGCTGGCATGATTAATCTTAAAGCTTTGCCTTGCTTTTCGACTCCCGAAATAACAGAGCAAAAACATTTTGTATGTTTAAAAATTTCTCATTACACGTGGCATCCCAGGCTGACAGGTGTGACCTAGGGCGTAGGACACAAGGGGTCCAGCTGTTTGTTCTATAAGTCCAGGAGGCAGACATAATCAACAACACAACTGAAATGTTGTATTAAGTTCTGATTGCAAACAGATCCGAGCTCTGGATTAAAAGGAAGTTGAACATTTATTGAATTTCACCTTGGGCCTAACTTCTTAATGGTGTTGCTCCTTCCTTTGAACTGTTCCCCTTACTCTGAATCTATACCAGTTCCATCTTCTGTTCTCAAGAACATCTTTCGGACAGGTGTATCACAATATCTTATCCTACGAGAGAAAATGGGAGAGGAACCTACACTTTTCTCCTGTGGAAATTCAGCCTTGTTGACCGATTATGACATCTGTCACACTGACTCTAAATTAAGAGACACATAAATAGGGTGCAGGCCCGTAATCCCAGTACTTGGGAAGCTGAGACAGGAGGATCACAGGTTTGGGTTCTCGGCCAACCTCAGCAACTTAGTGAGGTCTTCTAGCAACATAGTGAGATTGTGCTTCAAAATAAATAAATAAATTTTTAAAAATAGGGCTGAGGAAGTAGCTCAGGGGTAGAATGCTGCTAAGTTCATTATTTAATCCCTAGTACGGAGAAAGGGGGGGGGGAAGGGTAGGGGGCAGAAGAAGGAGGAGGAGGAGGAGAAGGAGAGGAAGGGCAGAAGGAAGGAAGGAAAGAAGGAAGGAAGGGAGGCAATAAATGAGCAGATTTTTTGTCCTTATGAGAAAGATAGTCAAATACAACAAGGCTGTTGACACATTATTTATGGAAATGATATCAAAGGCGAGTCCCGAAACAAAGGAGGTGTTTATGTTTGTCTTCGTGGCATATGCCACCGGTTCTTCCAATGACTCAGACCTCGATTTACATTTAGTATTCAGTCATTATCTCTGGCACTCGCAGAACATTTGTGTTCTTTCTCAAAAGTAAAGAGGAACTCAAACTTGAAAAATCTGTACTTTCCCTGGTTTCACATAAAACCAGTTCTAAGTTGAGGAAAATGAAGCGTTCCTGGCAATAGCTTTGGGGTCCCTAAAAGCAGAAAGCACCCCAACTGCTTGCAAAGGCCTCCTCTGGAACCCGTCCAGACCCATAACCCACAGCACGTCCTGACAACGCAACACGCGCCTCCTGCTCATCACCAGCCGTGACTCACGCCCAGGGCCCCCAAGGAGAACAATGGCATTTGGGGTTTCATCGCATGGTGAAAGGGCTGCATTGGCACACTTTTATCTGCTGCTCAGATTCAGCCTCGGAGCACTACCAGGAACGAGCTTTTCCTGTGGATGGTGAATTTCCTCCACCACCAGTGGGCGCTCTTTACCTAATTGTTTCTCAGAGCCAGTCACCCTACAATGAATTCCAGTTTGCTCTCCATCCGCCAAGAGAAGAAGCAGACCTGGAAGAAGGCACAGAAGTGTGTGTGTGTGTGTGTGTGTGTGTGTGTGTGTGTGTGTGTGTGTGTGTGTGTGTGTGTGTGTTGCTCCCGTTATGTGATTTTAAAGTGTGAACAGGAAAACAGAATAGCAAAATTTTAGAAGGAAATGCAATTGTCAACACAAAAAAGAAGGGGCAATAAAAGCCGGCAGCCTCCTGAGACCCATTGTTTTATAAAGCTAATTGAGAGAGATTCCCTCAGTTACCACCCTGAGTGTCAAACTCAAGACCTGGCAGGAGGAGCTGCTGGAGGGATATGGCTTTCCCTCAGCTCACAGCCTCCTGGAAATGCAGGCCTCCTCCACCGACCCTCCTCATTCCACCCGTGAGGTCTCTCTCCCTTCACTTTTATCTTTAAGTCTCTCCAGGTAGAAGGAGCTCAGAAACACTTTGCTACTCAAACCAGGAACGAGTGCCAGAATTCAGAGTTTTTGTTGAATTTGTTTGGGCTTTGGTTTTACTTCTGCTTACATATGTGAACGAAGAGGAAAATAAAGGATAAAAGCCCCCAGAAGTATAGGAGATGAGGGTAGAGACTAATATATATGCCCTGTTTTAAACATCTTGCCCTAAGGATGGCTGGCTGGCTGGCTGCGTTGCTCTGGGCTGGGTCGCTGTGTGCAGGTGGCTCCCCAGAGACATCCTCCCCTCCCGAAGTGGCGGGGCGTGTGCAGAGGTGAAGACATTGGGAATGACTGGGTTGGTTTCAGTGGGGGTGTAGGTGGGACAATCACGAGTCCTCAATCCTATCTGATTCGCCACACTCATGAACACAAAGGCTTTTCAATGAAGAACCAAGATTAATAAAGTGCTGACATAGGGCATTCTCCGAAGTGGGAGACGGCCAGGCTGGGGGCCAGAAAGAGCAGTACAATTAGTCTGATCCACCCTGAATAAGTTGGTTTCCTGACTGTGCAGTGACTTGTGAGTTTCGTTCCTTCATGGATGTGGCTTCTGTTTGTCCTACTTCTCAGTTTGAGCAAGAGAAAAGAGGCAGATCTATAAAAAAAAAAAAAAGATGGGGAATAATGAAGGCTATATAAGGTCCCAGTTGTTACTCTGCTTCAGCAAGTGATAGAACAGCTCTTCCAAATGCCCTCTCAGGGAGAACCCTGGACAATTAAGGAGAAAATATTAGTAGTAATTTACAAAGTTGGGTACATTGGTATAACCTTTTAAGGCATATGAGCTATAGCTAGTACCTCAGTGAATAGAAGATATTCTTGGGTGAATATATCAGAAAATGCAAAAATGCAGGAGGAGATGAGAGAAAATGTTCTCAAAACTCTGGTTATCTTAGATAACCAGAATTTAATGTTACACCTAGAAGCCAGGTGCAGTGGCATATACCTGTAATCCCTGTGCTTGGAGGCTGAGGCAGGAGGATTACAGATTTGAGGCCAGCCTCGGCAACTTAGTGATACCCTGTTTCAAAATAAAATAGGGCTTGGGAGCTCAGTATGGTGGTACACATTTGTAATCCCAGTACTTAGTACTTGGGAGGTTGAGACTAGAGGATCTGGGTTCGTGGCCAGCCTCAGCTACTTAGTGAGGCTCTCCACAACGTAATGAGACCCTATTTCAAAATAAAGAATAAAAAAAATAGGGCTGAGGGGGTAGCTTAGAGATAGAATGCCCCTGGGTCCAATCCCCAGTACCACAATAAATAAATAAATAAATAAATAAATAAATAAATAAATAAATAAAAAAAATAAAATAGGGCTTGGGGTATGGCTTAGAGGTAGAATGGTCCTGGGTTCAATCACCAGTAAAACACACACACACACACACACACACACACACACACACACAAATAAAGTTACACTTACAGAAGTGCAAGACTGGAAATTTGGAAGTTGAGCCTTGAAGTAGTGGAATTGGATCAGGAAAGACTAGAACCCAAATGTCTTTATTTGCATTTTTATTTGTAGATTAAGAAGTATTAAGGGCAACCTGTATTATGTGGCTTTTGTTGATTTTTATCATAGGCTGTTTATATTTCTTTGTTATAAAAATTTACAAGATATGTTCAGTATAATGTGTATTTTTCAGGAGTCAAGGAAAGAGAAAATAATGTCTCATTTAAGCAGGAGGCCAAAGGAAAATGAAAGGGAGGGACAATTACAAAGTAAGGAAACAGGTAAGGTAAGAATTCCTCATCGGAGATGCTGACTCTGTTGTGGGCAGAATTGCAAAAATATCCCCCAAGAGTCTAGTCCTATGACTTTTGGAACAACACTAACCTAGGTGCTAATGTGAAGGGATTTTGCAGATGTCTTTAATGTCCCAAGGAAGACAAGATATGGAGAGACACAGTGAGTGTAATCTCATCATGAGACCCCTTAACAAGCATAGAAATTTCTCAGGCTAGCCGCAGGGACAGAGATTTCAAGTGTGAGAGAGATCTGAGGTAAGGACTTGCCAATGTCCTGGTGTGAGGCCACATGACAGACAAGCAGGGGCACCTCTGGGGACAAAGAGCAGCCTCCACTGGAGTTTCAGAAAAACAGGGACCTCAGTCCAGGAAGCTTCCAGGAACTGAGTGTCAAGGGGCTGAGCTCTGCCTAGCAGGATTAAGCTGAGGAGAAGATGTAGAGCTTCCGGTGACAGCGGAGCCCCGGAACCTGGATTTCAGCCTCCAGAGACCCTCAGCAGACAGCCCAGCTGCGCCACCCCACCGTGTGTCCCACAGAACTGCAAGACAATAAATGATTGTGGGTTTAAAACACTCCTGATTTGTTGTAACAGCAAAAGGAAGTCAATACACTTTGATTATAGTAACTAAAGAGAAAGAACAAAGAAAAGAAAGAAAGTGGAGGATAGCTACTTCTTCCTCCACAGCGGAGGCCTGCTTTGCTCCTGTATTCCTTAATGTGCCCTGGCTCAGGTTCAAATTCACTGGTCCCCGGAATCAGAGTCTCTTCAGCCATCACTTAGAACCACTCACAGGGCTTTGTGCTAGAGAGAGGCCCTGTTGCCAACACTGGAATGACGCTAGTTACTGCTAAGTTAACATCTTCAAGAACTTGCTCCCTGATTAGACTACCTTTTGATCACATATTTCAATTTATGAAGGGAAGGCAAAGTTCTTGTGAAATTTCACCGCTATATTTTTAAAATTATGTATTCCAAGTTCCAAATAGTTGAGCTGTGTAATACAAACTGCTGGCAAATTGGAAATCCCGTGTGTGTGTGTGTGTGTGTGTGTGTGTGTGTGTGTCCTCTTCTCCGCTTCTCAAATAACTTTGCTTTTAATTTGCTGACATTTGTACTGTGGATAGTGTTGTTGCAAGAACTGTAAGTGTATTGAGTATCAGGGGATTAACAAATCAGTCTATCAAGCTTAGTTTAACTTTGGGAATCAGGGAAGGAATTTTTAGAGTAATAACCACAGGATGCCTTCCAAAGAAAACCTAAGGATCTTGGCCCCACCTGTGGGAGGTAAACACATGATTCCATTATTATGATAATGAAAACAAGTCAGGGAACTTCCCAAGGCTAAAACCAAACTTCACCACTGCACTTCCGGCTGGGTTCCTG
>PVLC010007931.1:0-60924 GCA_004027655.1 Graphiurus murinus
GAGCCGGGCGTGGTGGCGCACGCTTGTAATCCCAGCATTCGGGAGGCTGAGACCAGAGGATCCGGGTTCGAGGCCAGCCTCAGCTACCTAGTGAGGCACTCCGCAACTTAGTGAGACTCGGTTTCAAAATAAAGAATAAAAAATAGGACTGGGGGTATAGCTCGGAGGTAAAATGCCCCTGAGTTCAATCCCTGGTACCGCAAAAAAAAAAAAAAAAAAAAAAAAGCTCATGCTCATGGTGAAAGGTTCTAATTCTCAGCATTCTCTGCACTTGGTATTTGCAACTAAGAATCCATGAAAACAAAGTTGTGTGCTAACTCACTCCAAAAATGCATTTTTCCCAGATCCCACAGCCCATTGGATGACTTTTTAAAATATATTCAACTATTCTATTGAGATTGTTTTCACATAACATAGAACTCATCCTTTTAAAGTATGCAATTCAGCCAGGCATGGTAGCTCATGCCTGTAATCCCAGTACCTGGGAGGCTGCAACAGAAGGATTACAGATTCGAGGCCAGACTTAACAACTTAATGAGGCCCTCAGCAACTTAGGGAGACCCTGTTTCAAAATATAAAATAAAAATTGGGCTGGGGTGCACCTCACATGTAAAATGCCCTAGGTTCAATCCCCAGTACCACCAAAAAAGGGGTGGAGGATGGGAGCTAAGGGGTGTAGCTTGGAGGAAGAATGCACCAGGGTTCAATATCTAGCAAAATAACAAATTAATTAATAATACAATTCAGTGTGGTTTAGTATAGTCACATAAATTATGCAGGCATCACCATTATCTAATTTAAGTTTGTTATCACCCCGTAAGAAACCTAATACCAAGTACCAGTCACTCCCCATTGCTCCTCTCCCCCAAACTCTTATCCAACCAGTAATGTGCTTTTTATCTTTCTTTTTAAGTGCTACTATGAATAGAATTGTTTTCTTAATTTCATTTTTATTCATTAATTGATAGTGTATAGAAATGCAGTTGATTTCTATATGTTGGTTTTGTATCTTGCAACCCTGGTGAGCTTATTACTTCCTCTAGATTTCTTATAATTATCTATACAAAGGATTGTGTCATTACAAAGAAAGATAGTTTTACTTCTTCCTTCCCAATCTGAATGCCCTTTGTCTCTTTTTCTTGCCTTACTGCTCTCACAAATCCATCTTATTTGTAGTGGAAAACTTTATTTCAAAATAGTCGACACTTAATACTTTGACTCTCATGGCCTTGCTACTGAACTTTTTACATAGTTCATTTAGGCCTAAAAGGATACTGATAGCATGATTCAGGATATGTACTTGGTGCAAGAAGAAATTTTTGAGAATTACCTCAGGACTAGAAGTCCATCTAATATTAATATGAATGTGGGTATGAAGTTAGCTTTGTTGACAGGGATCATTGCTCAACGTATTTGGAGTGCTGACATGTTGGGGATCTTTACTATCTAAGCTGGGCTTCTTATATAAAGGGCCTCCACCCAGGCATAGTAGCACATGCCTGTAACCCCATTACTTGGGGGGCTGAGACAGGAGGATCACAGGTCCAAGACCAGCCTCAATAGCTCAGTGAAACTCTCAGCAACCTAGCAAGATCGTGTTTCAAAATTTTTAAAAAAGGGCTCAGGGTATTGCTCAGATGTAGAGCTGGGTTCAATCCCCAGTACTATAAAAAAAATAATAATAAAACAATGATAATTAAGTACCTCTGGGTGATGGGATACAACTGTTTTGGTTCTCCTGGATATGAAGAGCATCTCCCCCTCTACTGAGCACCTACCAGGTTAGATACTCTCATTGGTGCTAGATGTCCAACACTGACAGATAAAGCCTCTCTCCTCAGGGGCTTACATCTGTCAGGAGACAGACAGTAAATAAGCACACAAGACAGTTATAAACTATGATAAGGATATGGGAATAAAGGAATAGAGTGATGTAATAGTAGAGCAGAGTTGGGTAGAATGGTGGATACTTTAGTTATCATCTGAACAGGTGACATTTGAGCTGAGATCTAAAGTTTAAGGAGAAGCCAAACATGCAAAGAACCTGGTAATAGTGTTTTAGGAAGAGTCAGGTACAAAGCTCCTGGAATGGGTGTCTTTGAGGAATAAAGGAGGAACCATGTAGAGGGGCATATGGACCAGGGGAAAGTAGAAGAGAACGAAGTAAGAGATGAACAGAATTCAGATCATGGAAGGCTAGGCGGGCCATGGTAAGGTCTTTATCCCAAGTGCAATGGCAAGTCTTGGGAGGGTTTTAAGTAAGGCAGAGATATGGTCTGATTTATATTTAAAAAGATGGCTCTGACTGTGTCAAGAATGGATGCAACAGGCAGGAATGGAAGCAGGAACAGAATGAGGCATCCACTGACAGTTCAGAGGAGAGACAAAGACAAGTAGTTGATGACTGGAATATTTGGTATGTGGACTGATAGATAAATGAAGAGGAAAAAGGTCAAATTAAGGATGACTCGTAGGTTTGGGACTTGAGTAACTGGGCAAAAGGTGATGTATTCACTGAGCTGTGAAAGACGATAGGAGGGACTTAGCCAACAACTTAGACATCAACGTACTACAATAAGAAACTGTAAGCAGGCATTCCACTAAAAATCTATGCTCTCCCAAAGTAACTTACAAAGGGATTTCATGGCAAAGGATAAGTTAAGGCTCATACAAAAGGAAGTAGGGGAACAACTTTCTAATCCCCTAACCCAGAAGAGTGCTGGAAACTCTTAAGGAAGGCTTACTGAAATTGATTTGCTGACTGCTTAGTAAACTTCTTCATTGCAATGTTTTATTCATATTTTAATAGATTTCTTTATTGTTAATGTCAAATATTTTTAATTAAGAAAGAAGTCCAGCCCTCTGGGTAATACTGCAGCCATGTAGATAGCTGGTAATTAAACTCTTCCACACATCTAACTGCACTCAAACAATTGAGTGAATCATTTAAAACCCACAAATGTCATTACATGCATCTTTAAACAAACAAAAAAGACTTAATAGTCTCTGTAGCTCCAGAAAAAGTTGGAGTTTATTAAAGAATGGTTATTTTCATGGGAAAGTCAAAATGGGCTATCAATGACAAATTCAGGTACTTTCTTTAGGGGGAAGAAAAAAGACATGACTTTTTATAGGAGGAAAAAATGTAAAGTGACTCATATAACTTTTGACTTCTATCTTCACATTTCCAGTTTTGACTATCCAAACTGGATTATAGAAGGCTACTTTTAACAATATTTTAGGCCCTGGTGTAATCTGAGCAGATTTTTTTTATTTAATTGTCAAAGCCATTTTGGATAATGTAAAAGGATTACTTTCATTCCCTCTCTGAGGTCTTTAAGTCTAATATCAAAGCAGGGAATATCTATCATCATATTTTTTAAAAGTAATAAAAGTGTATGCAATTTGATCTATAAACGTAGAAGAACATGAATTTGTAAATAATTTGAGAATTTTAAAGCACTGTTCCTTTATATGAAGTTTCTCATTTTCTAGGGTATATAATACTCTTTGTTCATAGGGAAGCCATCCATCTCTTTGAATTTGCAGCTCAATTATGTTAATTGCATCTGTTTTTCCAATAATACCCCATTGTTTAAAGAATTCATAAATGTCTATCTGATCTGCACTGACTTCAGCTACAATATCATGTTGTTTCAAACACCAGGTTTAGGGTCAGGTTTCCCTGTGTATTGGACATAGGCTCATCACCTTTGCCCAACTGGACAGATTCACCTAGAAGTAACTCCCCTCTGTGGCAGTTTCCACAGCAGATGCCCACTGGCCTCATGGTGCTATAGGCCATCTGATAAACAGCCTTCCCCAAATGGGGCTCTCTGTCAAGTCTATCTACATTTTCATCCTTTCTAACTGAAAAGTCAAAAGTGGTGGACACATAGCTCAAACATCAGCTGAAGTCACACAAACCTGGCTTTAGTCTTCTTACCTATATGACCTTGGACACATTGATTAACCACTTCTATCTTCAGTTATGCCATCCATATACTTGGATAAAATAATTCTTAAGATATCTCATTTATTAGTAGAATACTTAGCCCATAATCCAACAAGATATTTTCTTCTACCTATTGCTGAGCAATTAGAAAGGTAAACCAGTATGCCTGGCATTCTAAAGCAAATGAAACCTTTTCAAATTTATAAAATCCCAGAATTAAATCCAACTACTGTTCTATAAATGGTAGTTATATGGTTATCTGCTTTCTGCTTTCCATGGTTGAATCAAGTGCTAACGGAATGAATTGATATGTCTCTTCTGCTAAGTAACATATTAGTATTTCCTCAGGGATATCCTGAAGAGAGAAAAATATTTTAGAACCAGAGTAGTGTCTCTGGTCAGTCCCCAGAGACCACCCCTGTGTGCCTGCCTTGCTCACGGAGCTTCTGAATTAGAGATGCAGTGCATCATGTTTGATGGATTGAATTAAATTGGGGAAGAGATAGTAGCATTTCATAACCCTGAGTGTTAACCATCTAAAGAATTTTTATTTATTTAATTGGACACTCCTACAAATTAATAGCTTTTGTAAAGAGTCTTGATATTTGACATTTTGTCAAAACCATACTCTCTCCTTATCCCTGAAAAGACATGGTCATTATCTCAGTTTTATATGTCAATGTACTGTTGGAGATATTGCTGAAACTACAGAATTTGGTAAGTAAATAACGTGTGCTGCCAGTAAAAGTATTTGAATTGGGCAAAGAAATTTCCCAAGTAGAACCTTCTCCTTTTTTAGTTTTCAGACCTCATTCATGCTTCTGCTATAGAGTGATGTGCTCCTTTTACTTTCTTTGCATCGAGCATTTAAGTTGTAGATGGAGGCAAAATGGTCTAAAGTAGAAGTGTGTTAAAATAATTAAAAATTGAATTATAGCTCAAAATTGGGGTGATGATATGGAACCATAGAAGTCATAAGGACAATTTGATATCTCTATTTCTGAGCAGCCCATTTCACAGTGTGTCAATTGCTGTAATGAAAAGCAATTTCAAGTTCTCAAAAGCTGAAGAAATTGTAGGTAGACAAAACTAAGGAAATAACAGAAGTACAAGTCAATGTAAATGCATGGACCACTTTGCTAAACAGACTATAATGCTTTACTGTCAGTCAGTTCCCCCAGCATTCTAGTGCCAAGGATAGCATCCTACTCATCAAATTTTACTGAAGAAGTTTATCTTCTCTGAGGTCTTGAATTTCCTCATTTTAAGTAGGATCAAGTCATACTTGCCATGTTCTTTTTGTAAGAGGCCCTGGGCTGGCAGAATTTTCTAAACACTGAGGTCTGAAGTCCTTTGTCTGAGAATGTGATTGTAATGGTCTGGGGTTCCTCCTATGTGCCAGGCCCTCTACAGGTGCTCCATACTCTCATCTCCACCCCTTACAATTTATAGGTATGCTTGTCGACACAGTCGACAACTGTGTCCAAGGCTACTGTTACCTTGAGAACAGTGTATCCTTGAATATAATGAGACCTGTTCAGCTTGATTTTACTAAATTCCTTCCAGTATATAATTAACTCGGGAAATACCTTGAACTAAGAAGATAGGTGCTGGAAAATTAAAAATTTTTTTCCTGCCGGGCGTGGTGGCGCACGCTTGTAATCCCAGCATTCGGGAGGCTGAAACCGGAGGATCCGGGTTTACGGCCAGCCTCAGCTACCTAGTGAGGCACTCACAACTTAGTGAGACCCGGTTTCAAAATAAAGAATAAAAAATAGGGGCTGGGGGTATAGCTCGGCGGTAGAATGCCTCTGAGTTCAATCCCCAGTACCACAAAAAAAAAATAATAATAATAAAAATAAAAATAAAAATTTTTTTCAGCTCACTTTATGGTAATAAGAAAAGCTTGCCTATATTCATTAGAGAATTCTTCCTGAAAATTAGCAAGCTGACTATAAAGGCAAAATGTATGGAAGTATATTCTATTTAGGTCATGGATTACAGGGTATTCTGTACAAATATCACACATCAGCATAAAAATCTTTTTGAAACTTCTTGTCCCTACCCACCCCCAAAAGAAAGGCACATATATCATATTGAAAGCTAACTATCTCTTTACAATAAATTTTCTCACCACTGAGTTAAATTACCTATAAATTTCCTACCAGGTCACATACTTGAAAGGTTTGTGACAGACATTTAGCAGTATTGGGTCTGGTTATACCCAGGACCAAGTAACTGCCGTTGACATAAAACACCATCTAGGTCCTTACTAGCCGATTCTTTGGGGTGGCCTAACTCCTGGTGAATGCTCTATAAGCTGCCATAGTAGTCCCTTAAGTTTAGCAAAGGTACTGTGGCTTTGTCTTTCCCCCTCTGCATGGTGAAGACACACGCCAAAAGGTACCATAAATTGTGAATGAGCTGAATGTTCAAGGGGGCTCATGTTTGCAATCCTGTCTTCTCATCATTCTTACTATCAGCGGCCTGCATCCCCAAGGAGTCAGGACAAACTTGTGGGGGACACATAGCTTGGAAGTTAGAAATAAGTTTGCAGGAATGTTAGTTGGTGAGGAGTTGCCCTGGGATGTTAATTTAGCATTAGCTATCATTGAAAATGTCAGTGTAGAGATTAAATACTGCCTGTAAATAGCAATAGAAAGGAGATTAATTCTCATATTTAAAATGCCAACTAAAGATTAAAGTTAGCTTTGAAAAATGGACTTTCTTAGTTTTCTTACTATCACAGACAGGTCCAAAAAACATCCAAAACTTTCTAATTAAGCAGTAAAAACTCTCTTTTTATTAGTGCATATTAATTATATAGAACAATGGTTTTATTGTGACATATTAATACGTGCACATAACATAACTTGATCTCCCTCCTATTTTCATGTGATATCCTTTTTCTCCTTTTTCATCTCTAGCTTCCACATGTGAGAGAACCTTGACTTTCTGAATCTGGCGTATTTCACTTCATGTTCTCCATTACAACTGCAAAATTATTAATAATAAATTTAAATTTGAAACTACCAGTGATATTGTCTCCCCAGCTATATTCACCAACACTTTTTTTTCTGCCTAGAGTAAGTTGCCAATGATTAACTTTCTAGGAAATCTTTTCTGAGCCTTAGACTTATTGATCACGAGATGTTTGTGTATTTCATAAGCATATACTTTGTGAATTTCACAAAATGAACAAACCCATGTAACCACCAGCCAGGTCAAGAAAGAATAGAACTGGGCATGGTGGTGCACACCTGTAATCCCAGTACTTGGGAAGCTGAGACAGGAGGATAGCAGGCTTGAGACTCTACTCAGCAACTTAGACCCTGTTTCAAAATTTAAAAATTAAAAAAAAAAATAGGGCTTGGGGTATAGCTCAGAGGTAGAATGCCTCTGGGTTCGGCCTCCAGTACCAAAATAATAAATAAATAAGAAAAAAGAGCCCAGCATGGTGGCACATGCTTGTAATCCCAGTACTAAGGAGGCTGAGATCGGAGGATCCGGGTTCAAGGCCAGCTTCAGCTGCTTAGTAAGGCCCTCTGCAACTAAGTGAAACCCTGTTTTAACATAAAGAATAAAAAATAGGACTTGGGGTATAGCTCAGAGGTAGAATGCCCCTGGGTTCAATCCCCATTACTGCAAAAAAATATAAATAAATAAAATAAAGGAAGAAAAAAGAACAGTATCCACACTCCAGAAGCCCTGTGTGTCCCCTCCCTGTTACCCTCCCTTCCCGTCACTATTCCTTCTCAACTGACTGTCCCTGAGATTAGTTTTATCACCACATACTCATTTGTATCTGGCTTCTCTTGCTTAGCATTTTGTTGGTAAGATTCAATAGATCCCTCATGTCATTGCTGTGCATAGTTCTACTGAGTGAATATAATATCATTTATGTATCCACTTTACTAGGTATATGGATAGCTTCCATTTGGGAGCCATTAAGAACATGTCTTTGGAGCCCGGTTTGGTGGTACATACCTGTAATTCCAATACTTGGGAGGCTGAGACAGGAGGATTGCAGGTTCAAGGCCAGCTTCAGCAATTTAACAAGACCTTGTTTCATAATAAAAAGGACTGGGGATATAGCTCAGGGGTAAAATACTTCTGGATTCAATCCCCTGTACCACAGAAGCAAACAATCAAAAAATAATGTCTTTTGGTCTAGGCATAGTAGCACACACCTGTAATCCTAGTACTTGGAAGGCTAAGACAAGAGGATCACAGCTTCGAGGCCAGCTCTTAGGGAGACTCTCAGCAACCTAGCAAGACCTAGTTTCAAAACAAATAAATAAATAAAAAGAGCTGGGGGTACAGCTCGGAGGTAGAATGCCTCATTCAATCCCCAGTACCACCAAAAAAAATAATTTTTTAAGAAGAAGAATATGACTTTTGGTAGAATCTTGGACTTTTATAAGACTTGGACAGAAAAGGGGAAGCCATTTGGTCTTATAAAATATAGATTAAATTACTGGTATTTTCATCTTTCTTGCTTTGGATTTCATTTCATTTCTAGTAGTACTTTCTAGTCTAGTTAGTGATTCTTTATGAACATGGCTCCATACTTCTGGTTTGCCCCACATTTTCCTGCCTGGTGACTGAAATACATTGCCTTGTCACTTTTATCTGTCAAGGCCAGCCTTAGCACCTTAGGGGAGACTCTCAGCAACCTAGCAAGACCCTCTCCTCCATGAGGCCTTAACTGGTCCTTCACGAAGTGACCACTCTCTTTTCTGAAATGTCAGACCATTTTGTGTATGTCCCTTCTCTTGAGTTACCTAATAGCCATCATCCCCTTTACATTAAATAAAACTTTAAGTTGCAGTTCAAATAACTTAAAAGAATATAGACACGGGGATTGTTTGGTAGACTTTGCAATATGATATGCTCTATGTCACGAGAATCAGGTACTTTTAAAATGCAAACCTGATTCTGAAAGAGTCAGAGATTTTATAAGCTCCCAAATGGGAATAACACCACAGTTGTTCCCAATGCTTTTCCCCAGGGTGAGGTTCTTGGTCTGCTCTTCTCTTGTGGCCATATTTCATCTCTCTGCACACCACCACTGTAAATTTAGCCTTGTGTTAACCACAGTCCAGTAGAACTGAGTCTCATCTGAGGCTTACAAAATTCTACAGGCTGATATTAGATTGATCAAGCTATTCTGTGTTAAAATCAAGAACAGAGATTTCGCAAAGGGCACCAAGTTGAGAGGTTGTTTTGTTTGTTGCTGCTTTTCATTTTTTTGCCAGACTTATGAGTTTTCTTTTTAATCATTACCAAGGCTCTGTGTGACTGTTAATGCCACACTAAAACATTTGCTACTATATGTATAACCACTTCTTTATTGCCCTCATTAGCCTGCTAATTTGTGAGGCCAATCAAAGCAAGGGCCATATCTTAATAATCTATGTCATTTCACTGACTTGGGCCCCTAAAAGCATCTGAAGAAAGATCAATGAGGCTTGGATGACTTGCCTGGGAAGTCTGAGTACAGCTGAATTGTGTCGCTTTCAGCCCATTGCCTTGTTCCTAAAACAAATCTGATTGATAATATCTCCCTTCTTTCCTACAAGGATATTTTGAGACAAAATTGAGTTATACACAACATTTTGAGCCTTTCAGAATTAGAATTACCTCTCATAATTTAGTTAGATGACATCTTGTGCTGGAGTCCACTTTAATGTGAAGATTTTATTGCAAGCCTCCTTTAAAAAAAATAATAATAAGTGATTTAGCCTTTCTGGAGACTTTTGAAATGGCTTAAGAAATTGCAAATCAAAACCATCGTGGAGAACTAAGTTAATTACCCATGTCTGCCCCTAGTTGCTCTCTATTTGAGGCCCTGGAGGACATTGCTTTCTTCTCTCAGCTCATTTTTGGCTGGCCCTTCTGGAGTGTTGTTAGAATATATTTTACTGTTCTATGAAAGAAAATCATGGAATATAGAGTTCTAAGCATATTTAGCATGTACAGTGTCACAGTCAGTATTTGTGGAATAAATTAATGACTCAATCTGTCTTATTTCCACCACCCTAGATTACTGCAATCACTGCTCAGGGGCTATTCCTCCATCCCCTGCTTCAATACTGCCAGTGATTGAGAGAATCCTTCTAAAGGCCACTTATTCCATTGTCAACAAGCTTAATTGCTACCAAATGCCACTTCAGACTTCTATGAGGCTTTCTAGAATTCTGTTGGACAGTTAGTTGTGTGCTGCATTCCCTAGGAATCCTGATCATATCTCTGGTGTGGTGTTGATCACAGTATTTTAGAATTTATGTTATATAATACCTGTTTTGTCTCCCTTTGTAAACCATGAGGACAGATTCAGAAAGAAAACTTAAAAACTATCTCCATTTATTTTTTTAGTCTCAGCCATCTTAATTTCTATTTATTTGTGTATGTTTTATATTATACATTCTATTTTAGTATAGTTATTCATGAGTTTAATTTATAGTTAGAAAGTGCACGCATTAGTCAGTGTTCCGTTGCTATAACATTCCTGATATAATCCATTTATAAAGAGAAAAGGCTTATTTGGGCCCAGAGTTTTGGAAGTTTCAGTCCATGATTGGTTGGCCCCTTGCTTTGGGCCTGTGGTGGGACAACACATATTGCAGCAGCATGTGGTAAAACCATTTATATCATGGCCAGGAAATATAAAAGAAGAGACAAAGGGTCCCACCATCTCCTTCAAGGACATGCCCAAATGACCTAAGGCCTCCTACTAAGCCCTATCTAAAGTTCAGCCACCTCCCAATTAATGTCATAGGCTGGGACCAAGTCTGTAACACATGGGCCTTTGGGAAGACAAGATCCAAACTACAGAATTTTCTGATAAAGTTTCAAATCACAAGTTTATACACCCTTGTATACCTATGATTCAGGTACTATAAGTATCTGATATATATTATTTGATTGTTTGATCAAAATTTCTGTGACGTAGACTATGATCTCTATTTTACAGATAAAGAAACTGAGGCATAGAGAGATTAAGTACTTTCCCAATCACATACAGCTGGGAAATGGCAGAGTGAAGACCTAGACTTATATCTGTCCACCCTAACCAATGCCACATCCCCTCTCATTTTTCTGACCTAGCATCTGGAGTTGTTCTTCAGACACAATGCAGACTTATGAGTTAAATACACAAATCAAATGGATGAATCAATCATACTAAGTACATATTAAAGATTTCTTCTTACAAAAAAATTGTCAAATTAAAATAAAATGCCATTTTTCATTGTAAAAGCATGCATTGGCAGTGATAAGCCAATAACATACCTACTTGGAACATTGGAATGTTTAGTTCCATTTCTTGACAGAAAAATTAAGAACAACATCACTTGTTCACTATCTCACTCAAAGCCAAGCAGGTGGCATTTTCTCACTGTCATATCTGATTACCAAACTACTTTATTATTCACATATAATTCATATACCATAAAATTCACCCTTTTAAAGTAGACATCTTGGGAGCTTTTAGTATATTCTATAATCTTTGTCATGATCTACTTTCGGAAAATTTTCATCACCCCAAAAAGAAGCTATATCCCCATTAGCAGTCACTTTTCATTCCCCTTGTCCTTAGCCTCTGGCATCCACTAATCTACTTTCTATCTCTATGGATTTTCCTGTTCTGGACTTTTCATATAAATGAAATAACACAGTATGTAGCCTTTTGTATACTATTACTTTTGTATTACTATTACGTTTAGCATACTATTTTCAAGGTTCATCTGGGTTGTAGCATGAATCAGTCTCTTATTTCTGTGGCCAAATTATATTCCATATGAATAATCAGAACTTCATCAATTGGTAGACATTGGGTTGTTTTTACTGTTTGACTACTAGGAACAATGCTGCCATGAACATTCATGTACAAGTCTATGTGTGAACATATATTTTCAGTACTCTTGGTATATGCCTAGGAGTGGATTGCTAGGTCCTATGGTAACTCGGTGTTTAACATTCTGAGAAACTGCCATACTTTTTCCAAAGCAACTATGCTATCTTACATTCTCACCCAGCACTACTTTGGAATTTTATTTGGTTAATCTACAAATACTAGTTGAGCACCTACTAGGCCCCAGACATGGAAAACGGAGCAGGTATAAGGCAGGCATGGTGATTACCTCTGCAGAGCTCATAACCTGCCCACCTGTGCACTCCAGAAACAAGTATAGAACTGCAATTGTGGCAAATGCTAAAAATCAAAGTGTTTAAACTCTACGAGAGCACATAGTAGAGGAGCTGACCCCATTTGTCAATGTCAGAAAAGGTTTCCCCGGAATGCAAATCAAAACTACACTGAGATTCCATCTAATTCCAGTTAGAATGGCAATCATCAAGAATATAAACAAAGAAGCCGGGCGTGGTGGCGCACGCTTGTAATCCCAGCATTTGGGAGGCTAAGACTGGAGGATCCGGGTTCGCGGCCAGCGGCCAGCCTCAGCTACCTAGTGAGGCCCTCCACAACTTAGTGAGACTCAGTTTCAAAATAAAGAATAAAAAATAGGGCTGGGGGTGTAGCTCGGAGGTAGAATGCCCCTGAGTTCAATCCCCAGTACCGCAAAAAAAAAAAAAAAAGAATATAAACAATAATAAATGTGGATGAGGATGTGGAGAAATAGGAACAATTTACACTAGTGGTGGGGTTGCAAATTAGTACAGCTACTGTGGAGATCAGTATTGAGGTTTCTCAGAAGAGTGAGTATGAAGTCACCATATGATCCAGCTATACCACTCTTGGAACTGAAGTCAAAATATTATCGTGATACATGCATATCCATGTTTATAGCTGCACAATTCAAAATAGCCAAACAATGGAACCAGCCTAGATGTCCATCAATAGATGAATGGGTTATGAAACTGTGGTATATACACACACTTGTGGTATATACACACAATGGAACTTTATTCAACCATAAAGAAGAACAAAATTATGTCATTTGCAGGAAAATGGATTGAACCAGAGAATATTATGCTAAGTGAGATTACCCAGTCTCAGAAAGTGAATGGTTGTATGTCTTCTCTCATACATGGAAGCTAGAGAGAAATTGGGAAACAAAAACACTGCAGATAAAGGAGATAGGAGTAGAACAGGGGGAGGGGGTCTGGGGAGAGTGGTGGGAAGGTGAGAGGGAAGATCTGATGAAGGAAACATTCCAGACAATCCTGGGTACGTTTGTGAAGTTATCAATAACAATTTCAATATTATGAATGAGGAAGGGGCCAGGATTCAGAGGGATATGTGCCGAGTGCTATGTCTATGTATGGTTACAATTCACCAATAAAAGCATATTTTTAAAAAAGGCTTCCTTGAGGAAGGGACACATCATTTGGAACATAAGGGATACCTAGCAGTTAGCCACATAGGCAGAGGGGACTAGCATGCACACAGGAACTAAGGCAGATAGGATTCTGATGCTTTTGAGGACATCAAGGGCAGTGTGGCTGACACATTGGGATCAAAAGGACAAGCTGCAGCAGGGGGGGGTAGGCACCTCGTGAAGGTGCGTTAAAGATCTGGGCCTCTGTTGGTGGAAGCCATTGCAGGGACTAAGGCTGCGAAGTAGCATTTGTCGGTAGCATAAATTAAGAAAGTTCAAGTGACCCTTTGCTCTGTCCTCCTCCCTCTTGATCAGGAATACAACTGGAGAAACTACCAGCCCAGCCAGATGAGTGAATCTGAGCTGCAGATGCTGGCCAGCCTGCGGCGGCAACAGAATGAAGACCTGGAGGATGCGGAGGCTCCCCATGGCCTGAGTGCCTCCCAAGTTGACAATTGTAATGTCAGCATAAGTACCAGCAGCGACGACACCACCACCTGGAACTCCTGCTTGCCACCTGTGAGTCCTGCGCTTTACATTCATGTCACTGCCTGAAAAAAGAGCACACTTCTTTCTAACAAAGCCCAGCCTTATCTGGGAAAACTGGAGCCAAAGTATTTCCCCGTAAGAAATATTCAGAGATCATTCTAAAATAGTGTTTTAGGGCTGGGGCAGAAATCAGGAGATGCCTTTGTCTTTTCTTAAATTGTCTTATTTACCCTCAGAAGATGTGTATATGATAATCTATTGTCTTGGTCAGCTTTGTTCTGCTATAACAGAACACATGAGACTGGGTAATTTATAAACAACATAAAGAACAGAACTTATTTCATATAGTTCTAGAGGCTGGGAAGCCCAAGGTCATCTGTGCACCATCCTGTGATGGAAGGCAGAAAGACAAGAGAGCATGGGAGAAAGAATGTGCATGAGGAGATGGAGTTAATTCTTTATTCAGGAACCCACTCCCACAATAACTAATCCACTCCCACAATAATGGGATTAATCTCTTCATGAAGGCAGAGCCCTCATGACCTAAGCACCTCTTAAAAATCCCACCTGTCAACACTACGCTAGTGATTAAGTTTCTAACACATGGACTATGAGGGGCACAGTCAAATCACAGCAATGATGTATAAAACCATGCAGTGAAGGAAAAAAGAACAATTTTGTTGTACATTCTGGGTTTTCTATTGTATTCCTAGTCCTAGTGCAAGCCTTGTGCCCCATAAAACAGGCTCAATATTTGTTAAGTGAACATTTATTAAGTAAACAAAGGGGGAAAGACAGATATACTAAGTATTGCTTGGCTGTGAATGTAGTGCAGAACCCGCTGCAGAAGTCACTAGAAATTCACTGACTCCTCCCTGTGTCTCAAGGGCCATGATGAGCAATATGAATGTTACAAAGGCTTATATCAACATATGTTTATATAGTTAAAGCACTTTGAGGATGGCTACCACCCTCACTGTGACCCAGCAGAGGAGCTGGAGCAGGTCTTAGTCTTCCTGTTTTTCATGAGCCAGGGCCCAAATTTCTACACCTGGTCAGTGATGGATCCCAGCACAGAGCCCGGTATTTGGACTCAGTCCATTCTCTGAAATACTGTGCTCAAGGATCTTATCTCTTAGTTGGAAAAACAGTATAGGCATCAATAGAACAGTCCAAGATAGCACAAGAAATGCCACAAGGCAGAATAATAAAATAATTGCTATTATGATAGTAACCAGTGACCATTTTCATAAGCCTCTACAGCTATTTTGAGGAAAGAAACAAACCAAGGAATATTATGTCCATATATGAAGATATCACTAACAACCTTACTAACACCTATGGAGGGAAGAGGGGCTAGCAGGATGGGATGAGGAGGGAACCACAGCAAGAGACACTGTGTGCAAATATGAATGTATCACTTTGAATCTCACTATGATATGTAATCATATTGCACCAATAAGATTCTTTTTAAAAAGTTCAAAATGTTACGCAAAAAAATGATCTCCATGAGCTCAAGGAACATTTGCACATAAAGCCACATTCAACATCATAGCAAACATATTAAAAGATACTGTCATCCAATGGTAAATACAACTATTTATACTATATCATCTTTGAAAGAAAATATGATTGTAAAACTTTGATTTATGTTTATACATAACTAAAAAAGGATTATAGTTGAAGTATAATTAATAGCAGTATGTTTTAAGTATTGAATAAATAATTAAAATAAAATTTCCAATTTATTTTTTGTTTCTTAAAGCTAGCTTTTCTAGGTCTCCAAAATCTTTGTAGGTCCTGGCACCTAATGCTTACATGTGTTACTGCATATGGTGAGCACTATTTGAGTTCCTGTTTCCAGATGAGCACATGGAAGCTTTTTTTTCCCTGTTTCTTTTATGGGCTTTGTGCATGATAGGCAAGTACTCTACTTACCACCACCGACAACCCCATCCCCCCACTTTTTAATTTTGAGACAGGATCTTACTAAGTTGCTCAGGCTAGCCTTGAACTTGCTTTTCTCCAGCTTTAGTCTTTCAGCCTCCTGAGTAGCTGGGATTACAGGCATGCACCACCATCCCAGGCTAACATTAAGGCTCTTAAGAAGTGATTCAACCTGGTTTGGTCTGCTTCCCAAGTCTGAGCTCCCAACCATTCTGATATGATGACTTCTTAAAATGAAACTTAATTGTCAAAGGAGAGCTACACATATCCAGTGGAGGCAAGACAACGGGGCTTTCCTAAGAACTTGTAAGTCTTCATGGAGTAGGAATTCACTGGCTCCAAAGAAATGTAAGGGGGAAAAAATGATACCAGTTTTTAATTAGTGCTTTTGATCTCCACCTTGCCCACCCTCCAGTTTTCTCTTGCCTCAATTATGCTTTCATTAAACATAGCTAGCAATCTTACATATGCCCTGGGCAGCCTTGGTGTCAAGGAATATCCACTCACCCAGAAAATTATGCATGTCCTGGTTATCCTAGTTACTGAATATCCTTGTAGCTAGATCATAAGAGTCAGTTGTAGATTTTTGCCACTGCAGTTTGTGATGGGAGCAAAACATTGCCTTGCTTGTAAAATATTCCTCAGCAGTCATTTAAACTTCAAGTAAGAAAGAGAACAGTGGCCTCCTAATGGAGCTCATTCTATCAAGAAGCAGCTCAGAGACCAGCATTACAAAGGGCAAGCTGAGGAATGATTATTTATGGATAGAGAAGTCTGAACTCTTGGTTGCCCTGGATACCAGGCTCTCATCACTATCCTGCTCTGGCAAGGACCAAAGACTCCTGCATAACAGCTACTCTGCTCCAAAAGTATAGGGCCAAAAATAACCCCATTAGCAATGAACTTAATAACCCCTCAATTTGACCAAATGAGAAATTGAAAACAATCTGCTTTTTTTTAGACAGGAAATATTTAAAATCCTACCTTTGGTATTCATAAGATGTGTTTATTATTGCATCAAATTCAGCCTATTCCAATAATGGAACTATCAACAAATGGGAAATTGCATTTCTTAATGAACTCTACATCCTTCTGCATTTAAATAAAGCAATTTACAAGTATCATTCTGGTCTTTCTGAGTTCTCTTTAGAACTTTCTGACTTTATCTTTAGAAATTGTACAAAGATGGTGAAAAAGAAGAAATGAAAGAACTTCTGACTTTATTTATCACAGTGAATCTTATGTCTCAGTGAATGGCACTACCATCCATGCTGGCACTTGAGCCAGAAATTTTGGAGACATCTCTATTTCTCCTATGCTTTCATCCTCCATATCCAAATGGTCTCCAAATCTTGAGACGCCTCTCTTCTTTTGCTACTTAATACCATAACCTCAGCATGTTACTTTTATCAGAATTCCTTCAATAATGACTTAACATATCATGCCGTCAGTGGTTAGAAGCATCTGCTCTGAAGTCGCCGTGTCATGGTTCAGATCTAAGCTATGACCTTGGAAAGCACTTAGCATTATATCTGAAATATAATAAGCATTTACTAAGTGAAGCTTAGTTGTCATTAATACTATAATTGTTATTCCATTAGTGATGTTCTAAGGCCCAGATCTGATCTGATCTCCCTCTTAGTTTGGCACACAAGGGTCCCCATGATCTAAGACCTCCCGTTATAATTTCCCAAATGCACTCTGCATATCCTGGTACTTTATACCTCATTGTCCCTTAAGATATCTCAAAAGACTTCTGTAGCCCTTCTCTGCTGTGAGGGATATACTTTCCCCTCTGTCCCTAGAGCCAGAACTATCTCCATGATAAACCTCACCACAAACCTGCTTCTTTGTTTCACATTAATTCATTCCACACTTTTTTTTTTTTCAGTATTACAATATGCTTGGACTAGGTTGGGGGCCATGAATTCAAAGAGGGCTTTACCCAAACTTGTGATGTTCGCAGTTAAGGAGGGAAGCAGAGAGGTAAAAGTTCACTGCAGTCCAGATAAGTGCATGGTAAGAGGACAAAGAGTTATGGGAACACATGAGAAGGAGCAGTTAATTATACTTGTGGTTTTGAGGGCTCCTATCATACATAAGGCAACATGTAAGTCAGAGTTCAAGAATGAGTGTAAGTTCATCATGTAGACAAGAGGGAGGGAGGGATTTCAAGCTCTGAAAAGGAGAATTCAATCTGAGGAGGTGAGCAGAGTCTCTCCTTTAGTAAGATAACTTCCTCTTAGCTCTTCTCTTTCTCCATCCACCTGCATAAGATTTGAAATGAGTTTTGCTTGTTCCCTATTACTACCCACCCCACATCCAACATACACAGGAAACATACACAGGAGGACTAGTCCCTACTCTAGCCACACTCTGCCACTTGCCAATCACTAGGGAGACCATCTTGTCCATCATTAAGGGAGCTATGCTGCCTGTCATCAGAGGGGCTATCTTGTATTTTTCAAGGTAGTTTTAGGTTCACTGCAAAATTAAAAGAAAGGCGCAGAGACTTCCTCTGTACCCCCTGCCCTCTACATATGCACAGCCTCCCCCACTACCAACAGGCCCAGTTGTAGCACTTTCAATTGGGGAGGAGGTCTTGAAGATACCCGCCTCTGACTTTCATACCTTCCATGCTGAGCTCAGTGCCTGGCCTGAGAACTCACAATTAGATATCAGTTTTTGGTTGAGTCGATCAATAATACAAAAAACAAACCTTTTCTACTCTAAAATAAGTGATTTTCATCAAAACTCCAAAATAAACATCAGCTTTGTTTTTCTTAGGTAAATCTTGAGTGGCTTAGGTAATATTTTATATTCAAGATTTGATTCGTAGATATTAAATGGATACTCAAAGAAAAAAAATCTCCTTTTAAGCAAGGCCTGAAGACCAATAGTAAGAAAAAGATATTTAGTCAAATTCTAATCAGTGTGGTAACTCTCCTGACAACCTCATATACTTTGCAGTCTGAAACCAGAAAGCCAATGCAGGGTGAAGCGAGGAGTCTTTAGTAAAATTTACTGTGTTTACCACAGCTTTGGCTCTGCGGCTTCCTCCACATCTGTACAGTTCACAGTAATATGTACTGCTTAAAAGGTGTTTAGATATAATGAATTAGTCATTTAAAAGTAATTAAATGTAACCATATTTCTTATAGCAAATTGGCTTTTGTAGGCATCTCTTTGCTAAATAAATCAAACCTACTGAGAAATCCATTGGCCTTTGACAGACAAATTTTTCAAAGTTTCTAACTTAGAACCAAATTCAATTAAAACAATACAACTTCTGTGGAAATGAGGCTACAAGTAATCAATTTGGGAGGGTTTCTGTTAGGAGTAAATCTCTCGCGAGATTTATTCAAAAACTGTGCTCTAGGCAGCCTTAGGAAGGGAGTTAGGAATTAATTATAATGAATTTTTAAGTGAATCTTCTCTTGGTAAGAGAATTTGATTGAGAGCAGAAAACTATGTGTGTGTGTGTGTGTGTGTGTGTGTGTGTGTGTGTGTCCGTCCTTTTTAAAGAACAGGAATAGCTATTAATGGACCAAAAGAACATTTACTCTACCTGGGTCCAAATTCCAGCTCTGCCATTTACTGGCATCCCCTGTAAAATGGAAATGATAGAAGGGCCTTCTCATATTGCCCTTGAGTTAACTGGATGAGCACATGGAATGTACATGCTTGGGGCTTAGCAGAATAAACTCACACTGGCTGTAAACTGCTGTTCCCCTGAGGTTATTCTCCTCAAAGGACCACTTTTGAGTGATCAGAAAGATTTCTAGGGTAATTTCCCTTTTTAAGACTACACATGGGCATCCAGACTGACCCCTCAGAGCTTTACAGATACACCTTTTCATTATCTCAATATTTCATTATTTCTCTGTCCTTCTATAAACCTAGATTCAAGAAAAGCATGCCTAGTGTGCGTACCACCCCTTGAGATGCCCCAAAGCCATCACTCCCTTGAGTCAAGAATTCACATACCATAACCTGATATCAAGCACTTAAGTCTAGGAGCGGGGGCAGAGGGGGCAAAAGAAAGGAAAGAAGGGAGGGAGGGAGGAAGGAAAAGGGAAAGAAGTATTTAAAAGCTCATTGCACACATTCATCAACACAGCATGTTGTAGAACATAATATTTGGAGAAAAACAAGGCAAAATGCACTTAATAAAATTACAAGCATATGGTAAGGTTCTCAGACTAGTTATTTATGGTCTTGATTAACCTTGCAACATTATTGCCATTTTCACCAGTTTTACATAACAGTATAAAAATATTGTCTTTACCTTTTGACATAGCAGGATCATCTTATCTCTTGTTCTTTTATTTAGCCTTCAATTCTCTCCCTCACCCCCAAGTTTCCAGCAGCTGCATTATAGAAAAGCAGAGCCTCTTGTTGATTTTAGGAGCACTGTTTTCCTAGCACTTAGGCATAGCAACAGCGACACCAAAAGGATGAGGCGCCTTCCGAGGGTCCGACCCACTGCTTCACATAGCTGCATTCCACGTGGTGTTTCCTGGCTGCTGTGCATCCAAAACATAATATATTGGCATTTCAGGTGCTCTAGTTCATAGCTCTTAATTTTTTTCTGATCTACAGATTCATTAATTTCTTAGCTCTCTTTAAATAGATTGAGTTTTCTTTTGGTCCTCCTAAACCAAAAAGTAAGTAGTTGATTGTGCTAAGCTATAGATAAATCAGGTGACATACTTATACAACTATAGAAATGATATATGAAAATGTATATTAAAGTCAATGTGATATCTGTGCTGTCAGGAGAAAATACTGAATAGTGCAAGTTGTTCTGTGCTTAGTCACTATGAAAGTCACCCCATGAAATAAACTTCTCTTATCCTCAGAGTAATGTCTATTATATCTTGGGTTTTTCCTGAATTTAGCAACGTGGCAAAACATATTGTTCAATTTTAAATATATAGTGACATGTCAAGAGGATTAAATCAAATGAATTTAATTTGTGGTAAGGAAGAAGCCTTATATATTTCAAATAAATGTATTTCAGGACCACTTTTTTTTCCCCCTTCAATAAACTGAATGTGGATTTTACCACATTTGTTATTCAAAAATTTTATATTCACTGTGTGCATGTATGTCACTCTCACTGATGTGAAACTATAATGCACCAATAAATGTATAAAAAAAATGTATTCAACCCTCTATATGAACTCCCAGGCTGGATTAAGCACTGAAAACGACTTGCTCAGTGGTGAGCTGTGGAGTCAGACCAGCTGGATTCAAATTCTGGCCTTGCTGCTTCCTGGTAGGCATGACCTTGGACTAGTACCTGGTATCTGAATGTCCTCTTCTATAGTATGGAGTTGTTAAATCTATTTCAGAGAATCACTCTGAGGATCAAATGAGATAATACTTGTCAAGAATTAGAATAGAATAAGTGTTCAACAAATATCAGTTGTTGCTTTTATTATTGTTGTCATAGTTATTTGTAGATATTGGCTGCCATCTCCTTGTGTCCATTCATGGTATACTCTAGATATGGCTAAATTCCAAAATAAAAAACATTTTATTTTCTTTTAATTATGTTTTACAGGATGTTATCTACCTAAAAATAGATTTACTGCTATGTATGTACAGAAACATAAATAAGGGAAAAAGATCTTTTTCTCATTTATCCTACACTCATGGCTAATGCCATTATAACACGACAGATGAATAAAAGCATTCAAATTATTATGACAGAAGAGCTTTCATAAGGAAATGAAGACTCAAAAGAAATGGTTAAATGTGTATATTTGTATGCCAGGCTCAACAAAGAGTGGAAAGTTGTGGAGAAATACAATTGGACATAGGGGAGATGATCTAATGAAACAGCAAGGCGTTTTGTTCAGATTCCTTCCCTGTGACAATTCATCTTCAGAGATAAAGGCATTCCTGTCTTCTGGGCAGGATAGAAAACCCTTCTTAGGTCTTCCGATCTGTTTCAAGGGAAGAGCAAGGGAAGGTCTTGCTTTTGCCATTTCTTCAAATGCCAGGATCTGTATTTGGGGGTAGAATGTCCTGAACCCCATCAATATTCTTTTGTGGGTAGGGACATCTTACTTCAGACAACCAGTCATTCATTCACCTTTCTATCTGTTCATGTCAGCATTTCTTGTTACTGTGAAAGCTTCCAAAAAAGTGGTTACTTTTGTTTTCTAACATTTTAAAATTATGATGCATATGATTTTTTTTTTTTTTGCTGCTTGTATCACTGAATCTGTGTTATATAAACATGGGCAAAGATGGAAAGGTGCCAGTCTTCATGGTCGACAGTAAGAGCTGAGTCACAAATAACATAGATATTTCCAAGGGAGGGAGTAAGTCATTCGGAATAAGGACTTGGGATGAGTATAAATAGAACAAATAGTATACAGTTAAGAAATGGACATTGACTGGATGTCAGGACAGTGATACTTGGAGAGTTGTGGAAATGCCTCTGAAAATAAATAAGCAGAAGTCCATTCACTGGAGGCCTGAGTACAGCTAAGATACTGAACTAATATAAATGAATTTATTACCAGGAGTGTTTCTATGCCAGTGTGGGTTGGGCCAGAGAACCTTTTAGGCACTTTGCTTGCTAATTTCTTTTTTGCTGGGAAATAATAAATCATAGAACCAAATTTCACTTGCAAATTACTGAAAGTCATATTTCTCTAGTGAGATCAAATACATCTTATGACATGTTTTCCCTTCCACTGTTCTCCCAGCTGTTGCTTTTGATTACTGAAAGGGTAGTGCATTGGTCAACTACCAAAGTATCTGAGTACATTGAAATGCACGGTGTGTCACAGGTAGGCAGGCTAAGTGACTGTGATTATTAGGTGGGGTGTTTGATTTAAATTAAAGGAACACATCCAAGAGATTATTTATAGACGAAGACAGTTTACTCTGAAGAATCCCCATCACCTATGCCATTAATATTTTAGGGCCCATTAAAATAAGGAAATAGGGAAAATAAGGAATATGATCTCTGTATATGCAGGCGCTACTGCCACTCTGCTCTCTTTTGGATTCAGAACTGTGGGGCCACATTATTATGGGTGAGAGAGCTTCAACACAAACCTCTTTGGTTAAGAAAGTAACACTTTGAATGTTACTCAATAATGTATGCCAAATTCCACTTGTAATAAAATGAGGATGTGAAAGTGATTTTCCCATTAGAATTATATAGTTGTTAACCATGCAAGAAAAATACTTAGACCTGATGCCCAAAAGAGAATTTGTATGAGATATAATAGAGTCTTCTCCCATTATAGGATAAAGGGAAATATATCAAGTTCCATTAGAGGCAAGCGGTTAAGGCTACATTAAGATACAGCTTTTTAGCATTGTTGTGAAATAGACAATAATTTTTCTTGTGGAGGGAAAATTGTAGATTTCACATTTTTGTTAGGTGTTGATATCTCTTTTCTCAGCTCACTTGTATTATACATTTTGGGAAAAATGGCCACCATGCCCTATGATTTACATGGGTAATTCTCATTAGTGGTAATATAAGTTATCCTCGAAAACTTACTAACATTGAGCCATAAATATATTTCCTGTATCTCTGGGTTAGTGTTCATATTTGCAAGGAAACATTAGTCCCAAAGAAATCTTGTTTTATTTTGTTCTATCTGGAAATATCAACCAATGTTAACAGCATTAAAATTCCACAAGGATCCTGATATGTGGACTTCAAAGGCATCATATATGCTTTTTAGTCCAGTCACTGATCACTAAAATAGCCTGTGTTTCCTCATTTTTGCCACTCTACTGTTGGATCTCCCAAGGAGCCTTTGGCTATACTGTAAAATAAGCCCAGCCCCTTCTTGTTTACTATGTTTCTGGAAAAAATAAATAAATAAAACAGTACTGAAAGTGCATGTGAAAATACACATAAAGAGCATTGTGCTGATTAATACCTACTTCACACATGTTTTATCTTTTACAGCCTGTCAACCAGGGTCGTCACTATCAGAAAGAAATGAATCCACCTTCTCCTTCTAACCCTCGGTAAGAATCATTAATAACCTAAATGGTTTTTTAAAATAAGATTATCTCAAAGATTGATCATTTTTCTGGGTTTCCTGAAACTGTTTCCCAAAACTTCCGAAGAGGTTTCAAAGTTTATTCACTTTTCTTATTCAAGCTGTGGGGTAATGGTGACAGTCTACCTCGATTTAAGTACCTACCTGTGAGACTTTGAGCAAGTCATTTAATTTGAAGTAATTTAGGCATAATAATTACTTCATAGTATTTTGAAGTAGTTCAGATGGATTGGTACATGAAAAATTCTTAGCACAGTTGTTAACTGTTCTTACGTGTTTTAATTGTTTATTATAAATTTATTTGCATAAATATTTTAATTTAGTAGGCATTTGATATTTAGTTTTTTGTCTGAGCTACATCCCCAGCCCTTTTTTATTTTTCGTGTTTTTTGAAACAGGCCAGCGTACTTAGTATATTTTAAGAATAAATATTATATACATCCAGGTGTGGTGGCGCACATCTATAATCCCAGTCCTTGGGAGGCTGAGACAAGAGGATCACAGGTTCAAGGCCAGCCTCAGCAACTTAGAGAGGCTCTCAGCAACCTAGAGAGACCCTGTTTCAACATAAAAAATAAAAAGGACTGCCAGTGTAGCGCGAAGGTAGTATGCCTCTGGGTTCAATCCCTAGTACAAAAAATATATATATTTTTTTCAGGATAGCTTATGTAAGGTCAAATGGACATTCTCTTTCTTCTTAAATTCCAAAGTTTGTAATCTCAAAATTATCTCATTATTTCAAAAATATCATTGGCAGAGACCCTGGGTTCAATCATCAGTACTATGAAAAAAAAATATATGTATATATATCATTGGTATTTGAATCATTCGTTAATACCAGAAAAACCTCATGGTTTTAGGCTGATTAGGAAGAAGCAAATCTGAAATTGAGCTTGTGTGTGTGTGTGTGTGTGTGTGTGTGTGTGTGTGTGTGTATTAGAATGTGGCTTTCTGATAAATAGTTGTATAAGCTAGCTTATTCATATAAATCAATATTACTTTATTATATACTAAGAATTTTCAGTGTATCTTGAGCTCCAATCACAGAGTCTTAGTTAATGGAATGCATCTCATTATCCAAATGCATTTTTATTACATATAACAAAAACAGTTTGACTAGTATTGAGAGAGAGCTAGAGAGGGAGTGGAGGAGGGAGGCAGTTGTTAAACAAGAATACAGGGCTGAGCCGGGCGTGGTGGCGCACGCTTGTAATCCCAGCATTTGGGAGGCTGAGACCGGAGGATCCGGGTTCGAGACCAGCCTCAGCTACCTAGTGAGACACTCTGCAACTTAGTGAGACTCGGTTTCAAAATAAAGAATAAAAAATAAGGCTGGGGGTAAAGAATACAGGGCTGTATCCTGGAACCCAAGAGTCCTGGAACTAAGAACTAAAAAGGTGTGGGCAGCCACACAGTCTCCCTGCTCCGTCTGCTTGCATCCTACTTTGCTCCATTCTTTTCTTCTCTCATTCTCTGCTTCTCAGTCTACATATGCATATGGCTGTCTGATGGCTGTTGAGTTTACATAATATACTAAACTCATATCATATATAGTTTAAAATATACATGGCAAGGCTGACAGACTATCTGAATCCCAATTTCTATTTTCTAAGAGAGAGACTGCAGTTGGTTTCAGGAGGGCCAAGTATCCACTTCTGACCCAATCGTCAATGAACAGTGACCCAAGCCACATAAAACTAACATGGTCCCCAGTAGGCCATCTTCATGGTTCATGGGATTTTTATTGGACCCATGACTTTTATTCATGATATAAAGTAAATGTTCTTTATTAGTCTTCTAAGTGTTCCTGGTCTGTGTGCCTGATCCAATCATTCTTTCATCAGATCCTAGTAATTGTCAGTATTTTAAGTGGATATAATAAGGAGTTTCAAATTGAGGTTGGAATTTCAGTATATATAAAAAGGTGGTTTAATATTCTTAAAATTACTACCTCTTAATAAGTGAACATGTCACTTGTAATCTTGCATGTCATCTAGATTTGCCCAATTTTTTTTCTACATATGAGTAAGCTTTCAAGGTAACTGGACATCCAACTCTGGTACAAATTATAACAAACCTCAGAATTTGTAGACTGAACTCATGAGAGTGACAGTAAGATATGTAAGGATGTGAAGCCTTTGTTTCAATAAAAGGAGGAGGCCTTAATTTTCATCCTCATTCTGCCACTAACCTGCTATATGATCTCAGACAAGTCTCTCAGTCTTTCCAGATGTCATTATTAATGTGAACATCCTCAGGTATAAAAGAAAGAATTTGAGTTATATATTCTCTGAGGTCAATTACAACTTTATGATTCTAGGACTTTTATGAGACTCATTATAGATTTTACTTAGAAAAAACAATCCTACCATCAAAGGCTCACATGACTTCCAATTATCTCACTGAGCTCTGTAGAAAACATACTCCATAAATATGGGATGGATTAATTAATGAATGAATATTTAGATGTGGTAGCATGTAAATTTAAATATCTCTTTTACAAGTTGATTCCCAAAGATAGAATGTCAAAAAACAGAAAAAAAAATAAAATTGCCAGTAGAGCAGACAGTACATCTTCTGCAACAAGTTAACTGTCCATTCACTTAGGGAAAGTTAATTCACATTTCTATAAAATGAAATAAGGACAAATTCTAAAGCAAGAAGTAAAATATCATCAGCTTTATTGCCAATAAGTTACCTACAGTTTCCTAGAATATTATAACTGTTCAGAAAACCTGCAGATCACGTGTCTTGAGTTTTGGCTCATAAATTTAGCAGCTTGGAAAATTAACAGAAAGGCAATTATTGGGCCATAAACACAGAAAATGATACATTTCTGGGATCAGTATATATGATCATATTTGTATTCGTAGTCAAGCATGGCGGTGCATGCCTATAATCCCAGTACTTGGAAGGCTAAGACAGGAGGATTGCAGGTGCAAGGCCAGCCTCAGCAATGTAACGAGACTCTCAGCAACTTAGTGAGACCCTGTTTCAAAACAAAATTTTAAAAAGGGCTGAGGATGTGGCTTGGAAGTAGAATGACCCTAGATTCAATACACACACACACACACACACACACACACACACACACACTCGTACACATTGTATTTCTTATAAAAAATGTTCCATGCTTTATACCTCAAAATAAAGAACTTTAAAATTAAAGGATACTGATAATTAATGGGAAAAAGATATAAGTCAGAAGACAAGTCTTTAAATTTAGCCTCTTGGATACTCTAATCCTAGATGGAAAGTTCTACATATGGAGACTCTGGACAATATATAAAAAGCATGTAGAAAGTGTGGTAATGCCAGCCTAGCAGAGATGGAGGCAATGTGGGCATGCACGTCCACTAAGAGGACCCTTGGCAATGTCCTCTGGGGAGTGAAATGGCCACATTAGCTTCAGTGAAATACTCCAGAGACCTAAGAACCTAAGTTTTTGTTAAGATTTTTAAATTACATATACTCATATGCCTATAAGTACATTTAGAAAGTCTACTTGCAATTAGCTTCATTAATGTAATAGAATAACCAATACCCCCAAAGTCTTTCATTCACATTTTGCTGTGATAAGATTTTCATTTTTGCTACAAAATTGTCGTTTTCATTTTGTATGTGCAGGATTAAAATTAAAGATAGCACACAAGCCACAAAGTAGGCAAATTTAGGTTCTGAAGAGTTGCCACTTGGTTGAAAACAGCTAAAACACTGCATGTATTCATATGTTTTATGTTTTTTTTCTTCACAGTAAAATCATTCACTTACACTCATAAAGCAGGGCCTGACATTGGTTCGAGGTGGAATGCAATGGTAATCATTTTCCTGAGAAAGATTACAGTATAGGAATTGAAATATGTATGGTTCGCCTCCTCACCTTCCCTGGTGAGTCTAGGTTTATGACAAAGCCATTTCCCAGTGCATTATTGGGCAGGAGGTGGATTTCCCATTATTTCTTCCTGACGCACTGACCGATATTTAGGCAACATCACAGATGCTGAGGCTCTTACCACCCGCAGTCGCCCCTGCAGCCACCTCTTGGGGCACCCACAGCCTTTACGGCAAGGTGCAGAAATGGTGAGCATAATATAATGCAATTTAGAGGAATGTGGGGTAGGAGGAAACAATTTCACAGTTCATTCATGTTGAGAAATGTTTCCTAGCATGTAAACTTGCCTGCTGCCAAACAGAGCAAAATGGATGCCATCTGCAGCCGCAAGTCATTTATTTTAAAATGCCATCTATTGATTTGCAGGTTTACAGCCTTCCCTCAGGCACATATATTTACATGTTTATGTAGATTCTTCAGAACAGTACAAGATATCTTTGCCCGGAAATGAATTTTATGAAATAAGCTATCTTTACTTTCTGGGCTGTCTGTTCATATGGATGGAGTCGATAACCAATCTTTCGTTTCAAATGATGATTATACTTACTGGTTTACAACTAACTTCTTGGAAAATTAGGGAGAGGAAGGAATGTATACAACAGTTTTTTTGTTTTGTTTTGTTTTGTGGTACTGGGGATTGAACTCAGAGGCATTCTACCTCCGAGCTACACCCCCAGCCCTATTTTTTATTCTTTATTTTGAAACCGGGTCTCACTAAGTTGCGGAGTGCCTCACTAAGTAGCTGAGGCTGGCTGCGAACCCGGATCCTCCGGTCTCAGCCTCCCGAATGCTGGGATTACAAGCCACCACGCCCGGCGTATACAACAGTTTTGTAAGGTTCTCAATGTTTATGGAAAAAATATATCGAAAGTAATTCCAGAATTCCTAAGCAGTAGCAAATGGCATGATTTTCTAAAATGTTTGCTTTATGATTTATCACTTATCTGCGGTTTCTGAAAATGTCATTGTAGATTGTGTTAGGGCCTGAATCCTATGCAGTTTTGCCACATGTTTGTGTGATATAAACATACTTAAAATCATCTGATAAAACCTGCAAACTTGGACAAATAACGAATTACCAGTGACCTGGATTCTGACTGGCCCAACTGACCTTACTAAGGCCAGCTGCCCTATCAACATAACCTACACACACTACTCTGGGCTGATTGCAGTGGCTTCATTTTTCTTTTCTCTCCAATTGTCAGGACTCAGCCTGATGCACTTCTCTTCTATTGCTTAAACTTCTTTTTTCTCTATGGAAAAGAGAGATATACAAATAAATAAAGCTCAATACAGAACTTATTTGCATTTAATGTTCCTGTTCAAATGATTAAATTTGGATAATTTTCAAACAAGCTGGATTTTTAACAGATATTCCTCTTTTAGACAAAGACACAACAGAGGATTTTCTAATTAACCAAGCAAATATTTCATTCCTCTAAATTTAGTGTTGCTGTGGTTTTCTGTGGTTTGGATTTTTGCATTTTAACTTGATGATTTACAAAACCAAAGTCATTAATTTTTATTTTTGTCATTTCTCTTGTTAGCTTTAATTAGGAAAAAGTATTGATACCTGTTTGTTTGCTTGCTTGTTTATTTGTATGTTTTCATGAGTATATGTGTATGTATTAGTTATTCGGGATTGAACACAGGGGCATTCTACCTCTGGGCTATTCCCCTAGCCCGATTTTATTTTTTATTTTGAAACAGAATCTCTCTTAAATTGCTGAGGCTGGCCTTGAACCTGAGATTCTCCTGTCTGAACCTATCAAGTACTAGGATTGCACTGGTCTGGTACCTCTTATTTTGGAATATCATTCTCACACATTCATACTTGCTTTCTGAGGGTCCTGATTCTCCATATTCAGAGACTGCAGGTGTAGTTCAAAGCTCATTGACTGAACACCTGTCAGGCTGTCTTCTCAGGGCCAGGCTCACTCTCTTACATCCATGTTCTCTATCTATCTACCTATCTATCTATCATCTCTATCTCTATCTCCATCTTCATCTCCATCTCCATCTCCATCTCTGTCTTAATCTATGTGCTACAGCTTGGATCTGGAATGTTCCCCAAAGACCCATGTGTTTAAGGCTTGGTCCTCACTGTGGTACTTTGGGAAGTATTGGAACCTTTAGGAGATGAGGCCTATCTGGAGAAAATTAGGCTATTAGGGGTGCACCCTTGAAGGGGATATTGAAATCTCTCTCTCTCTCCCTCTGCCTCCCCCTCCCCCTCTCTCTCCCTCTCCCTCTCCCTCTTCCTCTCTTTCCTTCCTCTACTACCATGAGGCAGACAGACCTCCTCCACCATGCACTTCCCACTGTGAGATACTGCAGCAGTACAGGTCCAAACCACCAACAACAAGGTCAAGAAGCTATGGACTGATGCCTCTGAAGCATGAGCCAAAATAAACTTCCCCTTCTTCTAAGTTCTTCACCTCTAGCATGTCACAGCAATAAAGCTCACTATCTACCTTTCTTTCTTTCTTTCTTTCTTTCTTTCTTTCTTTCTTTCTTTCTTTCTCTTCTCTTCTCTTCTCTTTTCTTCTCTTCTCTTCTCTCTCTCTTTACTGTGTTGTTACCTGGCCAGAGTAGGAGGTCCATTATCATCTGAGTTGAGTGAAGGAGAGAGGCTCAGAGTAAGGTTATACCCAGACATCATGGAAAACTGAAATCTTCAGCCTGAGATCCCATCTAACCTCCATCAGAATGGCAGTCAAGAAGTCAAACAAAATAATTGCTGGTGAGAAATAGGAACTCTTGTACACTGCTGGTGGGACTGTAAATTAGTGCAGCTGCTATGGAGATCAGTGTGGAGATTCCTCAGAAAATTCCACCATATGCTCCAGCTGTACCACTCCTGGGTATCTTTCCAAAGGGACTGAAATCAGAATATTATAGTAATATGTGCATATCCATGTTTGTAGCAGCACAATTCATAATAGCCAAGTCTTACCAACCCAGGTGTCCATCAACAGATGAATGGATAACCAGTTAAATTTCAAAGTTTTATTTTTTCTACATCTTTGTAAAAAATATCTTTTTCCTGAAAATAGGACAATAATATTGTTTTATTTACAACCAGATAGAATTGCGTTTTTATGAAAGGCATATAGTTCATACAGTTTAATTTCCAAGCCCACTTTTTGAACAGTGTTTTATACCACTGTGCACTAGGTTCTTTCTTTTTCCTCAAACACTCCAGGCTTAGTCCAGCTCAGAGCTCTGCCTGGCTTAGTCCAGCTCAGAGCTCTGCCTGGAGTTCTCTTACCCTAGATCTTTGCACAGCTAGCTTGTCCTGCCACTAGGGGCTCCACCCAAACAAACACCATCTCTTTAGAGAGGCCCCTTTGTACCATCCGGCCTAAAATCACCCACAGTCACCTTTATTACATTATCTTTTTTATTTTGACTATAGTATGCTTCACTAGCTGATATTTTGTCTATTTTCTACATGCACAGACCCCTCTGTCCAGAATGCTAGAATGTAAACTGCATTACCTGGGACTTTATTTCTCTCTGACTATATCCCTAGTTCCTCAGACAGTGCCCAACACCTAGGGAATGCTCAAGAAATGTATTGAAACCATAAGATTCACTTCATAAACATGTATCTCCCCATCTTTTTACACAAGCAACAGCCCTGTGTGTTGAACTACCAAATGGAACCCATGTGCACCCATGTTTTTTTCTCCTTAGAGGATATCTGGTACCCAGCCCTGTTCCTACTTATAATAAATGAAACTTTTTTCATGGATTTGTTTTAAATGTTTCCTTAGAAGATATCCATAATCTAAAGTATATCATTTTTAAGCTTTTAAGTAGAGATAGTTTTCTAATAATAAGTTTGTGTGTTCTCCCTATATTTGTATTGGAAATTGCTTATCTGGATTCACCTATTCACGCCCATTTTATGGAATCAGGGTACCACTTGCTAGAAACATATTTGGGTTGCCACTGCTGTATAAGGTATACTTAACACTTTCCAGGCTAATCATAATCTGAATAGGCAAATGAAGAAAAAGGAAAAAATTATATATATGTATGTATGTACATGTGTGTGAATATATATGTACATACATATAAATATTAACATAGAGGCAGATTGAGAAAAAGAAAGGAAAGAAACTGCTCCTGTGGTTCTCATGTCCTCTTAACTACAAGTGAGCCCCCACCCCACTCATGGAGAGGACTCGGGTCTACTGTTTCACCCTTAAAACAGACTTTTAAAATACCGGGTCCCATTTTCTCCCTAGTGTGCAACAGAAGCCAGGGTGGCTTTTATCGCCTCCACCCTCCAGAACTGGGGATTGAACGAGGGGCATTCTACCTCGGACCTATACCACCAACCCGTTTTATTTTCTTTTGACACAGGGTGTTACTAAATTGCTGAAGTTGACTTCAGACTTAAAATCCTTCTGCCTCAGCCTCCCAAATGCTGGGATTACAGGCATGCATCACCATACCTGACTCCAGAGTGGCTTTTGTAGCCTTTCTAGTCCTGGCCCAAAGAAAGCCCCAATTGCAGACCCCCTAGTAGCAAACTGAATCCTTCAAGAATCATCCTTTGCTTTCACTCTGGCCATACTATGCCTTACACAGCTCCAGGGGCCATCATTCCCACTGGGTTATAGGGCAGTGCACAGAGCAATGCAGCATTGAGCTGGGCATCTGGCGCCCTGTACATCCCTTCTCCTTCCTCCTCTTCCCTGCTCACCCACTGTCAGTCCTGCCTCTGATCCACTCTTCTATCCCAGTGAGTTTGCTCAGATGGTATACCTGCTCCAGCTACCCTGTTCCACAGCAGAGGACTTGGTGACTATCCTGCCACCTGCTGCCTCCGCTGTCCATTCCCAGATCTGCACCAGCTACAAGAGTCTTCGTCTCTTTTAGTCAAGATGTCTGCTTCTCCACAGTTCTCTTGGGCCATGGGAATCAGCACTTCAGCCAAAGCCTCCTGGAGCTTCCATTGTATACATTAAGACCTAGAAATACTGATCAATATTTTAGATCTTGTCCTTTATTCCAAAACTATAAACTCATGAAGCCCATTTCCATGAGAGTTTGGGAACAACAAATTGAACCTTTTCTTTCCACCTCCCCAAGGCTTCTATGTCTAAGATGATGAACATCTCAAGAACTAACTTATTAACTAGCAGAATGTGGAGCTCTGAGGTTACTCGGGCCTCCCTACTCACTGCTACCCATCCAGATGGTGAACGCAGATCACCTTTGGCCCACAGGCCAGTGTAAAGAAGGTAATTACCAAAGCCATTATTTGCCATCTTAACATCTTAAGTTTCAGCTTTTGGTTAAAAGACTCAGCTTCCTCTTCTAAAGAAACAGAACCTTTAAAAATCAAAGTACTAATTCTAGTTCATTCACATTCAGCTCCATTCTGTAGAGGGCAAAGTAACATGGCAAGAGGGAATGCAGCTGAGGTCCAGGGACATGGCAGTGAAACTAAGAAATAAGAGATCACAGTTATCGTCAGTGGCCACAGTCAGTCACTGTCTCATGGTTCATTTTGTGATCCATTGCACAATAGCTTCTCTGTTGTTTAAGCAAGAAGTTCTTCCAGCACAAATTGACTTAAAGCCTCTTGTAGCTCAGACCTTCAGCAATGCCCAACCTTTCTGAAATCCCTACTATGTGATGGTAAGCCCGTGGCAAGTCCACACCGTTTGTCATGCAGGCAGGGTGTAAAAGACTCAGGGAAGGTGCAGAGGGGAGTGAGAGCGTGTCCCAAGCCTGGAAGAGGGGAATCACAGCCTTTCCAAACCTGTGCCCACTGCAGACTCTGCTTTTGTCCATGGTAGGTTACTTCTGCCCTGCACTTCTTTTTGACTCTCTTATTAATTAAAAACATTATGTTTTGAAATTGATTAAAGTTAAAATACATATTTTTTTCACTTTAGCAATATATTATGTTTACCAGCATTTACAGCTTCATGTTACGCTGTTCATTACCACATAAAAACCCACTCAGTATAATAAATCCTGTCCACGTCAAACATTCAGCCTGTTTAAAATGACTTCAAGGTGAAAAGGCAAACAACTTTTAGCTGATTTGATTGAATTAGCACTAACATTATTGTTCTATTGACTCTTTCTTGTCCATTGATTTTAAAAAGCCTTTACCCCCCTGGCCATCCATTAACGCAAATCAAATGCAATTTGATGCTCAGAACAAGAAAATGTTCTTGTTCTGATGTTGAGTTATTAGTGAAAGGGAGAATATATATACATACATGTATGTGTATTCTGAGATAGACTGGCTACATATGTGTGTGTGTGTGTATACACATACATATGTGTGTGTGTATGTATGTATGTGTGTGTATATATGCAAATACTTAATGTATATATATATATATTATGAATACAACAGACTGGTTAGTAAATATTTCTCATATTTTACTAGAAATAACTTGTTTGCTTTTGACTCTTGAGGTGTTAACCTTTGAATTATTAGTGACCTTTGAATTATTGTATAAACACTCAGATCATTAACAAGTCACATCAAATGTTGATTTGTAGATTATGTACTTTGTTATCTCTTATTTACAATAAAAGTTAAAAGGCTATAATTTTACATATTCTCATATTTTTCAGTCCTCAGTTCACTATTTACAGAACCAGTAAAAGCAAAAAGGAAAAGGACCATATTTTCTATTGAATTAGTTTTTAAGCAGTAGAAACCATTTCTATTATCAAAATGGCAGTAGTCAAGAACCCTGAAGTCACTCAAAGTCATGATAAAATGGAAATCTCAGCTTCAAATCATAGCATCCCTTTCAATTAAGCAGCAGTGTTTGTGCTAATGAAGCTTCATCTTTTGTGAGAGCAATTCATCCGTAAACTACTAAATAAAAGATATTTTTCTCTACACCTACGTACGGGTTAAAAATGGAGTATGAGAATCTATTCATTGGGCACTAGAATGGAAAGAAAATTCCATACTGGGCAATGTTTTGACTTGGTGAAAGATGCACCTGCTTTTTTTTTTTTTTTTTTTTTTTTACCATTTGCCCTCTTCCACAAAACTCTCACTATGTTGCCCTCATTCTGAAAATACTGTTAGTTCACATGAGTAGTCCAGAAAAGTGTGGGTTTCTTTTGCCGGAATGATGGCAGAAGTGGGAAGCAAACAGGGACAACTCCCCGCGTGATGTTCTTTAGATTTGCCTGGGAATTTCTAAATTTCAGAGCTAGCAAAAAAGAAAGTTGCAGCAAGCCATACAGTAAATGAAGATCTTATGTATTAGGGAAGGAAGGAATCTGTCATTTTGACAGATTATGAGGCACAGAGCAGATTAACAGATTACTCTTAGTCAGAAGGCGGCTCCATGTGAAAAATGTGCAGGAAATGATAAGTACAGGTTTGCACTGATTTAATAATATTTTTAAACTACAATAACACTGTGGTAGTGTAATATAATAAAGCGCTTGGATTGCATTTTTAAATCATCAACATATTTCCAGTTTGACCTTACAAACATTTTGGGCTGTTCTCTATTAATATATATAGCTTTCAAATTAGAAAAAGGTACCATCAAAAATACCACAAGGAGCTGGATGTGGTGGCACACACTTGTAATCCCAGTACTTGGGAGGCTGAGACCAGAGGATCTGGGTTCAAGGCCAGCCTCAGCTACTTAGTGAGGCCCTCTGCAGTTTAGTGAGACCCTGTTTCAAAATAAAGAATAAACAATAGGACTGGGGGTGTACCTCAGAGGTAGAATGCCCCTGGGTTCAATCCCCAGTACTGCAAACACACACACACACACACACACACACACACACACACACACACACACGGATACTTTATGAGAAGTACTAGTAGCTTTTCAAATAATGTCTTTCCTAAACTAGCATGCATAATACAAATTTTAATTATGTTTTAAGCACACTAATGCCATGTGTGCTGCTTCTTCAAGTATTCCCATCACAACAAATTGCTTTCTAACAGTGAAATGCTTCAAACATGCCACTGATTTGTCTCCATTTGCTTTCATGGTAGATTTTTAGTTTCATAGCTGAGATTGTGGAGTATTTATGAATAAGCCTGCTACATTTTCCCACAGATAGTGAATGAAAATAGGTCGAGTTTGAACTGAGTACTCTGAGTCCGAGCAAGAAATAAGATGAATTACTTCTTTTATTTTTGTATTATTACTAGTAGCTATTAGGAAACAAAACTTTTTAAAGGGGCTTATATTTTATATAAATAAATTTGAGATATGAATATCACACTTTTATTTAATTTGACATTGATGGACTTGCAATGCTAAGAATTTTCAGAACAAAATATCTCTAGTGCATTTAAATAGTTTTTATTCTGACACCTAATGTAAGGCTTCTACTGTTTTATAGGATCTTCTCTCAGTTCATAAATAATGGCTTTATATGATTAGGGTCAATGAAACATGTAAAGGAGTAAAATTTACTGTGTAAATACTTGTCACTAACCCAAGTACAAATATACTAACATGGCATACCCAGGACGTGAGTCCTAGACATGACTATGGTTCAAGTTACGTTTTATATATACAATGAAGACTTAGGATAATTCAACATGTGTTGTGCAATTTCCCTCTCCTAACATTAACACTTGACCTTGGGAGGAGTAAACAAGCTAATGTAGAGGGATAGCCAATATTCTTGGTAGCAATTCTGAAATGTTCACAGCAAAGGTTGTTCACATGGTTTCTGGCATCTCTGAATATTCATTGTCTGCAGTCAATTTACCAAATATTCCCAGTTCTGCAGATTTCAGGCACATATTTGGATTGTACTTTACCCCTTTTTGAGGTGAAGCTAACTAACACAAGTTCTAGCCAATAAATTAGGAGCAAAATGTCTTAGACCATTATTTGACTGAAGTATTTAACTACAGGTATGAAACCCTCTTAAATCTCTTTCTAGTGCTGGTTGTTTCTGTCAGTCTGATGACTGAATGATTATGATAAACTGAGTCCCCGGCTATCTGCTATGCACATCAAACATAAGCAAGAAATAAATCTTTGTTGTTTTTGAGGCACTGAGATTTGAGAGTTGTTATGACGCATAACCTATTCTTATTCTGACTAAGACAGTTACTAACTGTGACACTGAATATATTTTGTCAGTGTTTCATATGCTTTTCATATTTGAAGATTAGAAATGAGGACAGGCATGGTGGCGCACGACTATAATTCCAGTACTTGGGAGGCTGAGACAAAAGGATTCTAGGTTCAAGGCCGTTCTCAGAAATTTAGCAAGACCTCTAGTAACTTAGGAAGATCCTCAGCAACTTAATGAAACCTTGTTTCAAATAAAAAATAAAAAATGGCTAGGAGATAAAATGCTCCTGGGTTCAATCCCCAGTACAAAAGAAGAAAGAGAAGGGAAAAGGGAAGGAGGGAGGAAGGGAGGGAATGTAAATGTTGAGCTGAGTATGTAATGCATTGACCTGTAGTAGAATAAGTGGTTTTAGGATGTAGTCTAATGCACTAGTCAAAAATACTGTCTCAAATCAAAATGCCAGGTTTATATCCTTATAAAATTATTTAACCTCTCTCTTCAATTTACTTATCTAAAAATAGGGGTTGTACTTTACTACCTGCCTCAAAGTGTTATTATAGGGATTGACTGAGATATACATATAAAGAGTTTTGCACAGGGTCTTGCATATATATATATAGTTGTTGTTGTTGTTGTTATTATCATTATTATTAAATGATAGAAAGTGATAGTGGTGGTAGGGGATATAGTAATATTAGGAATAAGTTTTCCCTGGAAAAGATCACACTTTGAGGAGATCGTAGAATTTTAAGCGATTATGAGGAAATTATAGAAGTGATCTAACCCAGTATATCTTCAAACTCTGCATATCTTTGCCGGGCAGTGGGCCCAAGGCAGCGTAAGGCATCCACTCTAACTGTGGGAACTCTTCCTGAGCAAACATAAGCTTCCCCCTAACTCCTCTCCACTGATCCTAGTTCTATTCCCAGCATGAGAAGCTGAACCATTACTCTTTCATGTGATAACCCTTGAGACTTTTTAATAACACTTCTGAGTCCCTCCTATTTCATCACTCCGACCTGAAATCCACTTTGCCATTCCCAGTCCTAACGCATAGTCCTAATCGCCTTCCTGTGAGCACTTTTGAGTTTATAAAATTAGGGTTCCCTAGATTGAACAAAATAATCCGGATGTAATCCAACAGTTCGAACTATTGTTGACCAGGACACAATGTATATTAGGGTAACTTGTGTCACCCTATATCTTTAGTTCCCATGCCTTTTTGGTGGCTTACCTTTGGCTTTCAGTCACCTAAAACTCACCATTTTTCTCCTGGACTATTGCTATAGCCTTGTAAATAGCACATGCAACTTAAAAACCACATGTGTTTTTAACCACAACCCCTACATATTTCCCATGGAGCAGCCAAAGTGACCTTTCCAAACACAAGCCTGACTTTGACACCCCAATGTTAAAATCCTCCAGTTTAAATGATGCTGTGGCGAGACTTCTGGGAAGATGGCATCAGACTGAGACACCTCTCATCAGGCGCTGTGAGCTCGATTCAAATCTGCCATAAAAACAGCTTCTTGACAGAAGAAAATAAGCAACAAAAAAGTGAACAATGCTACAAAAACTGATGTACAGCTGACCAGAATCCAGAAAGCCAACCAGGGAAAACAAAGAAGCCCCTTTGTGCGGCAGTGGTGCCACACTGCAGAGTGGCAGCCACCATTGAGCCAGCCTCCGGCGTGGGGTCTAATAACAAGGAAATATGTAACGACCTTCTGCATTCCCAGTGACCAGAGCTCCACATCCTAACCAGGCAGCATATCACGGCACCTTCAACAGTGACCAGAACCCATGGTACGACAAGTTTAAGCCCTCACAGGGCCACCTCAGCTCACCTGTCCCTCCAGAGCTGGAGCAGTGATCAACTGCACTGCAGAGCTTGAATCAAAACTGCTGCAAAAGCAGCTTCTTGATGGAAGGAAAGAAAAGCAGAATAGCAGAAAAGTGAACAAAGCAATAAAAGTAGCAGATCAGAACCCAGAAAGCAGACCAGGGAGAACAAAGGAACTGGCATGTGCATGGAAGTGGCAGCCACCATTTTTTCAGCCGCCCACAGCAGCAGAGATCTACCCAAAAGATCTGCAGAGGTCAAATCAGGACTGTTCTTACAAACTTGCAGGGTTTTTTTATTTTGTTTCTTGTTGTTTTTTGTTTTCTGGGTTGTTTTGTTTTTACTCTATTTTCACTTTGCATTGCTTTGATCTATCTATATTTGTTCAGAGGATTGGTTGCCTTGCTAGCTTTTGCTAGACCCTAGAAGTCAACACCTGACACCCACCAAAGGCACCAATAGAGTGGGCAAAAGAAGTACCAGAGTAAATGCAACTCAGTACAAGATACCATTCACAGAGAGAAAATAAAAATAAGAAACCTATAAATTCAGAGAAAGCATGCAAGAGCAGCAAAGACATAAATTTAAGAACAGGGAAACCATAGAAAGGAAAAATAGCAAAGAAACAATGAGTCAACATAATCCCAAAATAACAGAACTCAACAACACTAAATGGCAGAGATTACCAAAAGAACAATTCAGATTTTTAATAGTAGAAATGATGCAAAACTTCCAGAAAGAATGCAGAGAGAGCTGGAAAGAAATAAAGGAACAAATAAACAAAGAATCTGACACCCTGAGCAGGAATCATAGAGAAGCCTTGAGGGAACTGAAGGATGTGAAGATGCAATAATAGAAGTGAAGTCATCAATACAAACTATAAACAGTAGATTAGACCACATAGAAAACAGAATGTCACTCCTAGAAGATGACCATTCCAAAAATGAATCCATTCTACATAATCTAGAAAAAAAATTCGACAGTAGGAATCTGACATCAATGAGATCTGGGCCAACTTTAAAAGTGCTAACCTAAGAATAATAGGCATAGAAGAAGATTAGAAGTTGAAACTAATGGAATAAACAGCCTTTTCAAAGAGAGTAATATCAGAGAATTTTCCAAACATACAAAGAGAAATAGATACACAGGTGCAGGAAACAGAACCCTTTTAGACAAGACCAAAGAAGAGTTTCACCATGCCACATAATTATCAAGCTGACTAATGTAAAGGCTAAGGAAAGAATTCAAAAGGCAACAAAAGTAAAAAGCCAAGTGACATTCAGAGGCAAACCAATTAAGATAACTCTAGATCTCCCAAACCAAGTCATGAAAGCCAGGAGGGGTAGGAGTAACATATTCGAAACTCTGAAAGAAAATAACTTCCAGCCAAGATTCTTTTACCAAGCAAAACGCTCTCTCAAATTTGACGGAGATATAAAAACCTTCCATGACAAACAGAAACTGAAAGAATTTATGTCTTCCAAACCAGCACTAGAAAAAATACTCATAGAGATTAGCTACAAAGAAGAACTAACAAGTAAATGTCAGAACCAGAGAAACAATAATTTCCAGGAAGCAAACAACTAAGCAAAGCAGAACAAACACTACCACAAACAGAAGTCAGACTCAAAATGTTAGGAATTAAAAATTATTTCTTAATAATCACACTGAATATAAATGGTCTCAACTCACCAATAAAAAGGCACAAGATGGCAAAATGGATTAAAACCCAGAATCCATCTATATACTGCCTGCAAGAAACACACCTTACAAGCAAAGATTCCCACAAACTAAAGGTGAAAGGCTAGAGTAAGGTAATCCATGCCAATAGAACTCGAAGACAAGCAGGAGTAGCAACTATTATATCAGATAAATTAGATTTCAAGTCTAAGATTATCAAAAAAGACAAAGCATTTTTTACTAGTAAAAGGAACAATCCAGCAAGATGAAATAACAGTTATCAACATCTATGCCCAAAACATAGATGCAGCCACTTTCATAAAACAAACTCTGCATGATATAAAGTCACACATAGATCCCAATCCACTAATACTAGGGGACATCAATACGTCTCTCACATCACTAGACCAATCTTCTAAAAAAAAAAAGGTCAGTAAAGATACTTCGGACCTAAATAATACCATAAACCAAATGGACCTGTTAGACACATACAAAATATTTCACCAACTACAGTTGAATTCACATTTTTCTCAGCTGCACATGGAACCTTCTCCAAAATAGACCACATTCTAGGCCACAAAGAGAGTACTGGCAAATTTAAAATATGTAACATAATTCCCTGCATCTTTTCATACCACAATGGAGTGAAACTAGAAATCAACTCCAAGAAGACCCAGAGTAACCATGTAAACACATGGAGACAGAACACTACACTGCTGAACGAGGATTGGGTCATAGAAGAAGTAAGGGGAGAAATTACAAAATTCCTAGAAACCAATGAAAACAGAGACACAACATATCAAAACCTCTGGGACACCTTGAAGGCAGTACTAAGAGAAAAATTTATAGCACTGAGTGCCCACATAAGAAGAACAGAAAATCACCAAATAAATAACCTAATGACATAGCTCAAAGCCCTTGAAAAACAAGAACATTCTAAACCCAGAGCCAGTAGAAGACAGGAAATTGTGAAAATCAGAGCCAAAATTAATGAAATAGAGAATAAAAAAACAATACAGAAAATCAACAAAACCAAAAGCTGGTTTCTTGAAAAAATAAATAAGATAGATAAACCATTGGCCAACCTAACCAAAAGAAAGACAGAATCAACCCAAATTACCAAAATAAGAGATGAAAAAGGTGATATTACCACTGACAATGTGGAAATACAGAGGATCATCAGAAAGTATTTTCAAAGAAATGGGACCCTTCCAAACACATTCTATGAAGCCGACATCACATTAATACCAAAGCCAAATAAGGACAGCTCAAGAAAAGAAAACTATAGGCCTGTATCATTGATGAACTTAGATGCAAAACTGCTAAACAAAATACTAGCAATGTGCATTCAAAGCCACATCAAGAAAATTATTCACCATAACCAAGTCAGGTTTATCCCAGGGATGCAAGGCTGGTTCAACATATGAAAAACAATCCATGTAATTCACCACATAAACAAATTCAAAGACAAAAATCACATAATCATCTCAACTGATGCTGAAAAAGCATTTAACAAGATCCAAACCCATTCATGCAAAAGGCACTGCAGAGAATCATACCTCAAAATCATAGAGGCAATATACAATAGGCCTACAGCCAATATCATATTAAATGAAGAGAAACTGCAAGAGTTCCCACTAAAAACAGGAACAAGACAAGGATGTCCATTATCACCTCTTCTGTTCAACATAGTACTTGAGACTCTAGCTAGAGCAATAAGGCAAGAGAAAGAAATCAAAGGGATAAAAATAGGGAAAGAAGAACTAAAACTATCCCTTTTTGCAGATGACATGATACTATACTTAGAAGACCCAACAAACACAACCAAAAGAATTTATAGAACTGATCAACAAATTCAGCAAAGTGTCTGGATACAAAATCAGTCTTAAAAGATCAGGAGCTTTCCTGTATGCCAACCATAAACCCACTGAAAAAGAAATCCAGAAAACAATTCCACTCACAATAGCACCCCAAAAAATAAAATATGTAGGAATAAACCTAACCAAAGAGGTAAAAGACCTCTATAAGGAAAACTACAAAAAGTTGAAAAAAGAAATTGATAAAGACCTTAGAAGATGGAAAAATCTACCATGCTCTTGGATAGGCAGAATAAATATCATCAAAATGGCCATCCTCCCAAAAGTGATCTACAGATTCAATGCAATACCCATGAAATTACTGAGGTCACTCCTCACAGACATAGAAAAATCAGCTCTTAAATTCATTTGGAACAACAAAAAGCCCAGAATAGCCAAAGTAGTTCTTAGCAACAAGAACCATGCAGGAGGTATCACAATACCTGACTTCAAACTCTACTACAAAGCCACAGTAATAAAAACAGCATGGTATTGGCACTAAAATAGACACATAGACCAATGGAGCAGAATAGAAGACTCAGAAACAGACCCACACGCCTACAGTCAATTAATTTTTGACAAAGGAGCCAAAAACATACACTGGAAAAAAGATAGCCTCTTAACAAATGGTGTTGGCAAAACTGGTTAACCATATGCAGGAAAATAAAAATAAACCTCACTTTCTCACCCTGCACAAGAGTCAAGTCAAGGTGGATCAAAGACCTGGAAGTCAGGCCAGAGACTTTGCAGCTACTTGAAGAGGGCATAGGCCCAACACTTCAATACATAGGCACAGGTAAAAACTTTCTCAACAAGACCCCAAAAGCACAAGCAACTCAAAGGAAGATCAATACATAGGATTGCATTAAACTGAAGAGCTTCTGTGCAGCAAAGGAAACTTTGAAGAACCTCAACAGAGAGCCCATGGAGTGTGAGAAAATTTTTGCCAGCTACTCTTCTGATAGAGGACTAATATCTAGGATATACAGAGAACTCAAGAAACTCACAGCTAAGAAAACAAATAACCCAGTCCAAAAATGGGCAAAGGATCTAAATGGACACTTCACAAAAGAAGAAATACAAATGGCCAATAAATATTTGAGGAAATGTTCGACATCATTAGCAATCAGAGAAATGCAAATCAAAACTACCTTGAGATTACACCTAACTCCAATCAGAATGGCAATCATCAAGATCACAAACAGCAACAAATGCTGGCGAGGGTGTGGAGAAGTGGGAACCCTACTACACTGTTGGTGGGATTGCAAATTAGTGCAACCACTTTGGAAAACAATATGAAGGATCCTCAGACGAATGAGAATGAACCTACCATATGATCCAGCAATACCACTTCTGGGTATCTATCCAAAAGTATAGAATCCAAACTATCAGAACGATGCATGTGTATCTATGTTTATAGCTGCACAATTTACAATTGCCAAACTATGGAACTAGCCAAGATGTCCATCAACCGATGAATGGATTACAAAACTATGAGATATATACACAGTGGAATTTTACTCAGCCATAAAGAAGAACAAAATCATGTTCTTTGCAGGGAAATGGATGGAACTGGAAAACATGTTAAGTGAGATTAGTCAGCCACAAAAAGTAAAAAATTGTATGCTCTCCCTAATATGTGGAAGCTAGAGAGAAAATGGGACATAAGAGGGACTCCAGATGAAGAAGGAGAATCCTTAGGTGAGCAAAGAATTTGACTTAATGGAAGGTTATTGGGGGGGGGGGGGAAACACCCTAATGAGCATCATGTACTTTCATGAACACATCAAAGTCAATCACTAAACTGACCTTGAGAAGGAGGGAGGGTGAGCGAGTGAGGTGGGAATTGGGTAGGGTTAAATGAGAAATTTGTGCATGTATGCCTTTACCTTTACCAGCTTGTACCTAACAAAGATGTATGATTACAATGCACCGATTAAAAATAAATAAATTATAAAAAGTCACTAAAAAAAGAAATGATGCTAGCCGGGCGTGGTGGCGCACGCTTGTAATCCCAGCATTCGGGAGGCTAAGACCGGAGGATCCGGGTTCAAGGCCAGCCTCAGCTACCTAGTGAGGCATTCCACAACTTAGCGAGATCGGGTTTCAAAATAAAGAATAAAAAATAGGGCTGGGGGTGTAGCTCGGAGGTAGAATACCCCTGGGTTCAATCCCCAGTACGAAAAAAAAAAATGATGCTGTGTACATATACTAAATTACCAATGCCAATCTCAAAAACATATGGGGAAGGGGATGAGGATGGGACATACTCCAATGGTTTTGAAATGTATATTCCTATCATTCTATACCTCAGTATGTTGTATAATTACAGTGCACCAATAAAGTTATTTTAAAAACTTTTTTAAAAACCCTCCAGTTGATTCCCATTATTCATAGGATAAAGGCCAAACCCTTTCTGTGGCCTGCAAAGCTAGAGTGGCTTGGCCCAGCCTGCTGAGCCAGTCTTAGTTCATACCCTCTTCCCTTTGGAGATTTGTATGTTAGCCACATTAGCCCCTTCCCTTTTCTCAAGCCTACCTGCGTTAAGACCTTTGCACATTACTCGTGCATCCTGGAATGTTTCCCCTCATATCAATCCATTCCATATCCCCTCCAGCACTGCCTTCCCTAGGGAACCCTCGGATTCAAATGCTCTGATGGCACCATTTAACTTTATAGCATTTATACACTTGTATGTGATTATCTGGTTGACATTTGTCCCACCCTCCACACTCAAAGCTTTAAGAGGGAAGTTTCTGTTCTACTCACCAATGCATTTTCTGCAAGGACCTTTCACACAGCGGGATCTTGTAAATACTTGTTAAAGAAATATTGATACCTATGCCATTTGTTTGGGCTATCAAGATCATTCTGTCTCTATTCTCTCATCCAACCTCTTCTCTCAGTCCAGTATCTTCCAAAAAACAATTTTTTTAGTCCTGGGATCAAACCCAGGGTTGCTCTGCCTCTGAGCTACACCCCCAGCTCTTTTTATATTTTATTTTGAAACAGGATCTTGCTAAATTGCTGAGGCTGGCCTCAAATCTGTGATGATCTTCTTGTCTCCACTTCCAAAGTACTGGTATTATAGGCATACACCACCACATCCAGCTCCAAAAATTTGAAAAGTATGCTCACTTTATTCCTGGCCCTTTATTGCAACTTTAGATGGATTATAGCTTAAGATAAAGCTCTTTGGTCTTCCATTAAAGGTCATTCACCACCTTAATATTGACCAACAGCCAATATAAAGTGATTTGATAAATCTAAGTTGTTTTAATTTACAAATAGTCCAATGGTGTTATGTTCGATGCACTAAATTCAGTCACTAACATATTATTTCTGGGATATGATTCACACTCATATGCAGCTATCCCGTCCTTTGCCCATGGCAAATACTGCTGGTGCCTTTGGCCCACTAAGCACAATGCAAACTTATAATCCTTCTTGCTTGGCATGGTGGCACATGCTTGTAATCCTAGTATTTGGGAGGTTGAGTCAGGAGTATCGTGAGTTCATAGCCAGGCTCAGCAACTTAGTGAAGACCCTCTGCAACTTAGTGAGACCCTATTTCAAAATAAAAAATAAAAATAGTGCTGGTGAGGTAGCTCAGAGGTAGAATCCTGTATTTAATCCCCAGTACCACAAAAAAAAAGAAAAGAAAGAGAGAGAAAAGAGGAAGGAGAAGGAAGAAAGGAAGGAAGGAAGGAAGGAAGGAAGGAAGGAAGGAAGGAAGGAAGGAAGGAATTCTTCTCAATTATGTGCTCCAGGCATTGCTACCAACCAGAATTAGCATATGATTTATAACCAGTTTGTCTTCTTGGAGCTAGAATTTCCATTATTCATTTAATCAGGTAGGTTATCAAACAATCCACTCCTAGCCTTACATGAAGCCCCCTAACCCTGGAGTTGCAGTTTTGCCAACATCTCCTATTCTAATAGTCACCTCCCTCTTCTGTGAACACTTCCCTGCCCGCAGTGAGGTTATGACTCTTCATGCACAACCCCAACTCAGTTCTTCATGTCAACTGTGATCAAAATCTTACATTAAATGATAAGCAGGATAGAATTTTTAATTAAGTAATATGATTTCTGCCTGTAGCAATGGCAGATTTGGTTATTTCACATTGAACTTCCCTCTGAGAACAACCAGAAAAGCCAGGTAAAATATGAAAGTCATTTCATTGAAGCTGTTGAGAGTTTCTGAAGTGATAGGTACTTGCAGGGCCTTGATCCAAGAGAGAAGGGAAGCCAGGAGAGGTAGCCTTGCACATCAGACCACTTCCTCCAAGGAAAATGCCACTTCAGAAAGCAGCAGCTGAAGGGCTCCTTTGCTGAACTCAACCTTTGACCCTACATGAGTTTGGAGGCTAAAAGTCGGCAGTCAGAGCCCACGAAGAGATGGAGCCATAGTTACATTTCAAAATACTTTAGCTTAGGTTAAAAACAAACAAACAAACAAAAAAAAAAAACCAGAACTAGACTATGATCCTAATGGGCAGTTCGATCAGGTTCTCTGACCCCACTGTTACTACCCGCCAAAAACAATGGATCCCATCTGGAGGAGGGAAACCTCATCTAGAGCAGCTGTCTGACCAAAATAGAATGTGGTAAGCCATAAACATAATATTTAATTCTCTAGTAAGCATATTTAAAATGTAAAACAAATGGGAGAAATAAATTTTAGTAATATATTTTACTTAACCCAGTATATCCAAAATATTATCATTAAATGTGTAATTGGGAGGAAGAAAACTTGTCCTTCACCAACTTAGGTTTGGGTGATGGGTGCACGTCTGTGAATTAATTGACCATAGTCAGGTTAACAAGAGAAATGCATTTAGATGCATTCAGTAAGGGGTGGCTCTCCATACAGAGAGGGTTAAGGCTTATATATCAGCTTAATAAGAAAGGTGGGATAGGCTTCAGCGGAAAGGATGGAAGGTTCTGATAAAGCTGATTTACGCAATCCCTTGGAATGTCCAGGCACTAAAGGTCAGTTGTCACCAAGAGAGATTTCCCCAAGGTATGCAGGGGGCTGGGAGCCAAGGTTGTAGCAACTCAGAAGGCTCTGCTTGAGTCAGATAAGGGAATTCAGATAAGATTTATTTCTCTATCTTCTATTTGTTCACACATTTCCAGTTTAAAGTAGTCTCCTGGTGGTTTGTTGGTCCCTTCATAATTAAGATAAAATATTTCTGAAAATTTTTTAAATAAATTTTTTCTAATAAGATATTTTACATTTTTTAAAATATTACATCCTTGAAGTCTGATGTGTGCTTTACATTTGTAACCCATCTGAGTTCATGCCAACCCTGTTTCGGGTGTTCAGTAGCCACTTATAGCTAAGTGACTGTCATACTGGATGGTGAAATTCTAGAACATTGAAAAATAGGTCCATGACCTTGGGGTAGGAACAGACTTCTTAAACAGGTCTCAAATTTCACTGGCCATGAATTGAGAAATTGAACTGTTTTCAAATTAGTAAATTGTTAAAGGATGCCAAGGCATACTTCAAAATAGAAGATTTTTGCAACACAAAAAGGGCTTGTGTCCAGAATATTCAAAGAGCCACAAATTAGTAGGAAAAATAAGCAACTGAAAAGAAAGGAAAAATAGCCAAATGCACAAAGAGGTATTTCACAAAAGAAGATATCCAAATGGCCAGTAACATGAAAATGTGCTCAAACACATTAGCCATCAAGAGCAGTATAGATTACAAGTATACTGGGATTCCACTTCACCCCTCCGCAATGGCTAAGATGTACAATGCCAGTTTGGGTAAGGATATAGAGAACTAAAACATATACAAACTGCTGGTGGAAACATAAATTGACATAACTACTTTGAAAAGCTGTTTAGGCAGCATCTGTACAAACTAAACATACCATATCCTTCTCTCCAACAATCACCTTCCCAGGGGTACAGCCCATAGAAGGTATACATATGTGCTTCTAAAGTCATATATAAACTGAGGACCCACCCCAACCCCAGGGCTGGTATTGAGTTTTGTTTTGTTTTGTTTTGTGGGAGTACTAGTAATTGAACCCAGGGGTATTTTACCTCCAAACTATGTCTCCAGGCCTTTTTTTTAAAATACTTTGTTTTGAAACAGGGTCTCACTGAGTTGCTGAGGCTAGTCTTGCAGCTATGATCCTCCTGTCTCAGCCTTCCAAGTACTGAGATTACAGGTATGTACCACCATACCTAGCAGTATTAAGATCCCATTTTAAAGTGAAAACATTTCAACTAGGGAAAATGCTGACAAAAAAGTTATCTGAAATCCCTTTATCTGACTAAAGCAGAGCCTCTCTACAATACAGCTGCCATTAATGCCCCCAGGAGGGAGTTTCCTGGGAACTCTGCTAAGTGGACACTAACACCTTTTTTTTATTAACATCAAAAAGCCCAATAGAGCCTTCCAGGCTTTCCCATGAAATCCCCCAAACACACCCCCTTCCCCTATGTTAAGCTGGAATATAAATCTCCATTTCTGGCAGTTGCATGAATTACTCAGTACTGAGCAACTCCCACATGCACTGTAAATAAACTGTCTTTTCTCCTGTTACTCTGTGGTCAGTTTATTTGCAGACCCCTAACTCCTGGACCCAAGTTAGAAGAGATTTTCCTCTCTACATAACCACATGCACAATAGCCCTGCACTGGAAAAAATAAATGAAAACATTGTCTTTTAATAGTAGAATGATTAGGTCAATTGTGATATATTTACATAAGGGAATACCACATACACTCCAACACATGGATGAATTTTGTACATGTAATACTCAGGAAAGAAGCTAGACAATGGAGGAATATATGTTGTGTGGTTCAGTTGCAGGAGAGTGCTCCCCACAAGCCTAGTCTCAGAAACAAAAGAAAACTCCGAGGACAAAAGTAGGATAAGCAGGTCTTCCTTTAATCAGCAGCTGATGACCCAGACTGGGTAATTTCCCACTTTCTGGGCCCCGAACAAAGAGATTCCAACCCTTATATACAGTTGATCACTTAACTTTGGGAAGAAGGGGGGAAAAAAGGAAATGTGAGATTTATTACACTTTTACCTAGCAGGATCATGGTACCAAAAGTAGGAAGAGTGCATTAACTCAAGGCCCTTAGGTTTAGAGATGACCCCTGCTGCTCCTGTCTCTGGCTTGCATAAGGAAGGGGCTGGCCTCATGGATTTGCAAGCCCTCTCTGTTTACCTTCTCTGCTAATAGCAGCTAGGGGAGGGAGCAGGAATTCCTTTTTCTTCTATCCTAAGTCTAAATTCTTAACTAGTATTTCCATGGCTCTGACTATTCTTTCCCCTATCAGTTCCATTCATATAAAATTCAGAAACAGGCAAATTGATTTATAGTGTCACCATCTGGGTCACCTGTGGGGAGAGGAGCATGTCATGACTGAGTGAGAAAGAGAAGTTTCTCTCTGGCCAGGTGAAGGTCACAGTTCACTTTGGGCTTGTCCACTGAGCTTTATCTTTACTATTTGTGCACTTTTATATGTGTATGTTACAGTTCAATAAGAGTTTTCTATTAAGAATTATTACTGTAATATTTAATCTTATTAATGATAATAGTCAGTTTGCTCTTTCCAATATTACAATATTCCTTCTTTACAGTTAGATTGGTAAGCTTTCGGCATATAGTTGAATAGCGGCTAGAGTAACGCTATGAATAATCATGATGAGGAAGGCAACTTGGCAACTAGGAGGAATTACTGCCTCCCCAGCAAACCCAATTTACTCACAAGAAAGGCCCAAGCAACAAAAGGATTCTGATTATTTCCTCCCAGTCTTTCAAAAATAGCACTTCACTATCATATCCGTTTAAAAGTCCATTTCTCACCCACATCTGCTCCTATCACAATATTTTTCATTAACTGAAATGTTACAATTAACATACCCTGCAACTGCTGGGAAATAAATTGAGTTGACTAAATAGCCTGTCAACTTTCACCACTTCTTTATTTTCCTGTGCAACCAGACAACGCTGGGGGGAAATTAAATTGTCATTCACTTCCCAGAGCCTACTTTTTAGCATATCATTGTTTTATTTCACTGCTGAACATAAAGGTATAACCAAACGTTGAAGAGAAAAATGGAAATTAGCACATAAATATGGTATCTGATAATCTGACACACTTACTGATGAAAATGATACCGTGTAGTTATTCTTTACAAAAGCCCAGAAAGCTAAATTAAAGCATTAAATTAAACTCCACCTACTCTTTCTGCATCATTAAGTTCCATCACTCCATAGAAAGGTTTAGATGATTTTATTTTGCATTATAATTTGAAGGCAATTATCCTCTAGTTAAAGTTAGAAAAGACTGCAAAAGTTTTCTTGGTCTTGATTTGCTAATGACTTAGTTCCCAAGCACTTAACAGGCAATAATCTTATAACTCCTTAAAAGGTGCTATATGAAATTGCTTGAGAGCAAATCTTTTTCTGTCCTTTCAAATAACAGTAACTACTAACACTATTACTGTGTAGTGAATCTTACAGTGTGATACTGTTGGGGTGAATCCTCAGCTCAGGAACTCAGCATCTGCAGGGTCCTTGGCTAGTGAGACAGAAAAGAATTTCAGCACATGCCAGTCAGAGACATGAACAGAGGTTTATTTGGGAAAAAGGGGAAAAGGAAGAAATAAACATTCAAGAGAGAATGGAGGCCATCTCAAGATGAGGAAGACATATTGGGGAGTTCAGGGCTGTCTTATAGGGTACTTTCGTGAGGGGTGGGCTCAAGGAGGTGTGTGAGGATGATCTCAGTCCGGTAGTCCCTAGGCAGTTTATGGTGGTCGAGTAGTCCGGTCAGCTCTAGGGTGGATGATCTCAGACCAGTAGTCCCGAGGCGCTTCCTGGTGGTCTGGCGGTCTCGTCAACCTGAGGGTCCTCAGGCTGATTGGGGTCCTCATTAGCTGATTCACAGATAAGCTGGAGAGTGTCCTAAGTTATTGTGCCTGTCTTGTAATCAATGCACAGAGCAATTATAGTTTCTTTTAGATTTTTTCTTTATAGATTTCCCAGGAATTTGGGAGGGTCAGGTCTGGGAAAGAGAACCGGTTTGTGGAGTGGAGGCTGAAGCGCTTCAGTTCCAGTTTTTTGTTGTTGTTGTTGTTGTTTTAATATATTAAAGTGATATTTTACTTTTCCTTCCCATTTGTCTCCTTTCTACCTACTTATTTCTTCTATCCTACATCATTCCCCCCCCTCCTGAGACTTTGATCCCTTAATCTTAAGGGGGTGCTGAAGGCCGAAGGTCTGACTTCTATGGCTGCTTCATGCTTATAAGGGGTTATTGTCCCTGACTAGCAAGGGATCGGAAGTCTCTTCCTAACTGACCTAAAGGAGACATAGGAAGGTCAGGGCTTGCTGGTTGTAGAATCGTTGCCCTTTGATATCCTGGAAGAGAAGGCAAGCGCATGTGAGATATTAGCCTACAACAACAGGAAATGGAACAACAGAGAAGTATTCCTGTGCAAAGTATACTGGCTAAGGAAATGAGGACCTTTTTGCACCAAGATGTTCCAGAAAACCAGGAGGTTAGTAAGTCATTGAAATTTGGGTCAGGATCAGACATATTATTAATTTGAGAACGTAAGTCTTGTAATGTAGAAGACACATTTTTTGAATTATCAGATCAGGAATATAAACACAGCATTCTGTTTTAATAATTGCACAGGTCCCCCCCCCCCATGCTGCCGTTAATATGTCAAGGGCCATTCGCTTTTGTAAGATGGCCTTTCTCATCATTTGCATTTCATCATTTATTAGCAAAATGCTTTCAGCTGTGTCATATAGAGCCTTTTGTGTATACTTACTAAAGGACTCTATATGCCACATTACATCTTCGAGCCCAGCTGAGGGAAATAGAATAGAGACTACATGGTCATACCAGTGGAGGACTGATCGTGTCCACCGATGTTATAAATTTGGGAGGTTAGCTGGACAGTCTATGGTCTTAGTCCAGTGTCCTTGTACCCAAGGATATCCTAATGTAAATCTTCCTATCCAGCCTGGAGGTAACCATGGCCAAAGATTGGCACCACATAGCCATTGGGTGCCATTTGGTGCTGGCCATCCTGTTTCTGTTTTCCACCTCCGATTGGTGGCCAACCAATCTATATCTTTTAATATAATCGTATAATTACATCTATCTATAGGAATCCATCCCAGCTTATGAGTGGAATTACTCAAAAAATCAAGTGAATGATTTCTCTCTTCTCAACAGAGAGCTGCTGTTTGACTGAGTCTTCCCATGGTGGGTGTTACCCGAACATGTTCATCCCATATTTGAGACTATCCTCTTAGGTATTCTTGATTATTATTTTTTATTTTAGATGCTTGTTGAGTTTAGGATGAATAACCTTTGGTAAAATGCCATACATGGACATTTGTTTTATTTAGAGAGAAACTCTTTCTATGGCCCTTTTTGTTCAAAGTTTCATTTATAGGCCACTGGGAAACATTAGCTCTCATAGCAAGCTTTGGGGTAGTACTTTCATCTTGTTGCCTATTAATGAGTTCCTGGAGTTGTAGCCAATCATTTCCTTGTAGTGGGGATACCCACCAGGGCAGCCCTGATGAGCTAGACATGGGTAACAGACTACAAATCCAACAGGCATCTCTATTAATATCTTTGCCATATTGGTGTGCCCAATCCAGGAAAGTGTTAGTTTCTCCCTGGTAAAATGATATAAAAATTAAGAGGCAGATAAGTTGATGGCCATTAATCTGGATAGTCATAGTGTGGTTATCACAGTAAGCAGGGAGGAACAATAAAGACCAACTTATCCTGATTCAGTCTTTTTGGTTTTCTTGAATACTCTTAGATCTTCTATAGACTCACAGGAATAGCGATCACAGGCCTTGTCAGCATCTTGAGACTGGCCCTTGGTTTCATCTGAGTCTTGATTCTGTAAATTCTCAAGAAGGACAGATTTAATCCTAGACACATGAATCCAGGAACTGTGTCCCTGTAATTTAACAGCTATAAGGGTACTAAGAACCTGGAAAGGACCCTTCCATTTTGGGAAGAGTTGATCTAAAGGTGAATCCTTTTTTCCAGGTCTTAAGTAAAACAGTCACCTGGTTGTATTTTTGATATATAGGTAAGATCCTCAGGAGTTGGAAGGACCTTATTGCCATATTCCAATAAACACTTGGCCCTGTGTTTTAGGACCACTGACAGGATCTGAAGTCAGAAAAGGTCTTCAATAAAGTATTTCATAAGGGCTCAACTGAAGAGAAGTTTTAGGAGCAATTCTGATTCTCAGTAAAGCAATAGGTAATAAGCGTAACCAGGGCTCTGAGGTCTCCTGGCATAGCTTCACCAAAGTGGCCTTGATGTGTAAGTAAGCCCTTTCAACTTTTCCTGATGATTGAGGGTGCCAGGAGGCATGAAGATAATAAGTTACGTCCAAAGCTCATGAGACCTTTTGTGTTATCTTTGAGACAAAGGAAGGTCCGTTGTCACTTTGAAGTGACCTGAGAAGTCCAAATCTAGGAATAATTTCCTTTAATAGGGCTTTAACAACCTCTTGGGCCTTTTCAGTTTGGGTATAAGCTTCTATCCATCCTGAAAAGGTGTCAGTAAAAAACAAAAGATATTTGTATCCTTGACATAGGGGCATCTGGGTAAAATCTAGTTGCCAATCTTCTCCAGGAAATGTGCCCCATCATTGTACAGGATTAAGTAAAGGTGGTGGCCTGGTTCCCCCACCTGGATTATTGCGGAGGCAGAAGGGACATGCCCTTGTCACCTCTCATATGGTAATCTCAAGGCCTTTTCCTCTGAAAGCATAGGTAACCAAAGTGGTTAGTGCTTTTCTTCCCAGGTGACATGTCTAGTCCACCAACCATTTCCTGCCAATGCATATCCCCGCTGATTTGCCCATTCTTTTTCGGCTTCTGTATAGGACGGGCTTGTATCTAAGCTTGGGATGAGAGGAATAAGAGCCGTCTCTGAAATATTTCATAATGCTGCTTGTCGGGGGCCAGCCCTCAAGGCAGCAGGGTCGGGGGTCCCTCGTTAGGTGGGGATCGAGACGAGCTCAGGAGAATATGCTCACACCCAATGCAGTGTTGAAAACGTATCTGTTTAATTCATGTCAATCACCGTTTCTTATACTATCTCTTACAACAAGGTACACAAAACAGGAATTTTTACAGACTTGTTTTTCCTAAAATTGAGTGGGTACATCTTTAACTAGAAAAGCTATCTCCCATAGTATTTGATGGGATAAGAAAACAGCAAAGGTTACAGAATGCAATACCTATATAAAAATTCTTTTAGTACGAAAACTGTGAAAGGTTAACAACGGAGAGGAAACTCTATTCATTAGATTAAATCTTCACTACTTGCTCAGCTTCTGTCAGGCAGCTAGAAAGTAGTTAATATGTGGTGAAGACAAGGGGGAGGTATTTCAGAGAGAGAGAAACTATCTGTCTTAAAGCTTTCTTTACTCACAGATAAAAAATAATAGACCTTAGTATCTTTGGTTTAGTAGCTAAGCTTACAAAGTTCAATTCCTGATGTTTGTAAAAGGTTAATGAGTATCTCTGAGGTAAGCTGAGGCATTGTCCTTTTCAGCTAACATTGAGGAATCACAATCCATTTAGCCATCCTGTGTCTCTAAGAAATTTTTCTTTATAATTAATGTGAAAGCAAAACCCAAAGCACCCCAAATTTCCAGAATATAATAATGCAAAGTGGGAAATGCCACACGTTCCTTCTTTTGGAATCATCTGCCTTGCAAGATTCCAGTGGGGCTGTCCTTGCTCAAGGCCCAGCTATGAGGGTGACATTGCAGCTGCTTGTTTAGTACTTCGATCTGCTAGTGCATTTCCCTGAGCTATTGAGGAATTCTCCCTCTGGTGTACTCTGCAGTGTATCACTGCTATCTGGGCAGGTAACCACACTGCTTTTAAGAGAGAGAGAATCTCAGGGCCATGCTTAATGAGGGGAATTTTTCTCTGCCAAGAGCTCCCTCTCTTTCCATATGGCAGCATGTAGGACTAAGAACGCATATTTTGAAGCCATACATATGTTGAGGCGCTTATCTTTTCCTAATTGCAAAGCTCGGGTAAGAGCAATTATTTCAGCCTTTTGCACTGAGGTATGTGGAGGAAGTGGTTTTGCCTCTATTACCTCCTGAAGGCTGACAACTACATAGTCTGTTTTTCAAGTTCCTTTGCTCATATAGCTACTCCCATCTGTAAACCATTCCACATCAGGGTTAGTTAGAGGCTGATCCTTGAGATCAGGCCTGCTAGAGTAGACTTCTATAGTTTCTATACAGGAGTGAAGCAAGTTGTCTCCTTCTCCTGGAGTGGGAACTAAAGTTGCCACATTTAAAGTTTGGCAAACCTTAAGAGTAATCCCTGGAGAATCTAAGAGGAGGGCCCGATATTTAGGTAGCTGCCTTCCAGTTAGCCATTGATGTCCTTCAATTTCAAGAACATTCTGAACCTGGTGGAGGATTTGGACCTCTAGCGAGTGTCCTAAAGTTAATTTGGTGGCTTCTTCCACCAAGAGTACTATAGCAGCTACAGCTCGTAGACACCCAGGCCATCCACATGACACTGTGTCTAGTTGTTTAGAAAAATAAGCCATGGGTTGTGGAATATCTCCCAATCTTTTAATGAGGACTCCTAGCACCATACCCTGCCTCTCTGCCACATAGAAAGTAAATGGCTTATCCAAGTCAGGGATTCCCAGGGCTGGGGCAGACAGCAATAAATTTTTGAGTTTTTTTGTTTTGTTTTGTTTTGTTTTTGTTTTTGTTTTTTTGCGGTACTAGGGATTGAACTCAGGGGCATTCTACCTCTGAGCTATACCCTCAGCCCTATTTTTTTATTTTTTATTTTGAAACCAGGTCTCACTAAGTTGTGGAGGGCCTCACTAGGTAGCTGAGGCTGCCCGCGAACCCGGATCCTCCAGTCTCAGCCTCCCAAATGCTGGGATTATAAGCGTGAATTTTTGAGTTTTTGAAAGACATTCTGCTGGTTTTTTGTCCACTCCAAGGGCTCATAATTGGTCCCTTGTGCAGCTTCATAGAGTGGTTTAGCTATAAGTCCGAAACTGGGAATCCAGATTCTGCAGAATCCAGCCATTCCCAGGAAGGCTCTAAGCTGCCTTTTGGTCTGGGGTAGTCCTATTTTAAAAAGAGCCTCCTTTCTCTCAGGGGTGAGAGTTCACTCCCCTGGAGTTAGAATATAGCGCAAATATTTTACTCTTTGTTGGGAGATTTGAGCCTTTTGTGGAGACACTCGAAATCCTGCAGCTCCCAGATAATTGAGAACTCCTACAGTATTGTCATCAAAGTCCTGTTTAGAGACTGCAGATAAGGAGATCATCTACATATTGAAGCAGAGCCCCATTTTTAAGAGTTAAATATCTTAATTCCTTTGCTAGAGCATTTCCAAACAGGTGAGGGCTATCTCTAAAGCCCTGAGGCAGCACTGTCCAAGTGTACTGGGCAGTTTCCATGTAGTCCACCTAAGAATGAGGGAGGATGTCTTGGTGCTAAATGAAGCATTGCCCCCAGGGAGGCTAAGAAATCTCTCCCTAGCAAGGGAGTGGGACACTCTGAGAGAACCAAGAAGGCTTGGGTAAAAATTAGTTCTCCAAACCTACAAATTAAAGGCATTGTAAATTGTTTGACCTTTGGGGTGCCATCAATCCCAGTTACAATACTTGTTTGCTTAGAAAGCTGTCCAGGAGAGACAATTAAAGCAGAAAAACGAGCCCCCATGTCCAAAAGAAAATTAATATCTTTACCTGCCATGTCAAGAGTCATCCAAGGCTCTTCTGTTGTGATGTCCAGCTGATTAGAGGGCAGATCAGAGGGGGCCTTGCTGAGCCTCGGGCATCCTCAGTCTTCAAGGCAGCCATGATAGGAGCAGATTACGTCACTTCCCTTTGGAGGTGAGGGCAATCACACTTCCAATATTTTCCCTCTTTGCAGAGGGGGCACATCCCAGGTGTAGAAGGACCTCATTTTGGTCAGTCCTTGGCCAAATGCCCAGGCTCTTTGCATTAATAGCAAGTGCCAGGTCTTAAGCCTTCCCTCTGCCTAGGGGGAGCCTTTGGGTATCTCTGAGGGGGTAGGGGTCTATCGACCAATGCAAGAGTAATTAATTGGGTGGTTCTCGTGCCTGAATAAGTCTCCTCCTGTCCTTAATGGTTTCATTTACCTTGTCCCTGTTGTTGAAAACCCCAAAGACCAAATTTAAAAGTTGATCAATGGGAGTTTGAGGTCCCATTTCCTGCTTTTGGAATTTCTTTTTAATATGTGGGGCTGACTGGCTGATAAAATGGGTCCCTAATAATATTTGTCCCTCGTGTGAGTCTGGGCTAACATGAGTATACTTCTGGAGGGCTTCGGTTAAGCGTCCCAGAAACAAAGCAGCATTTTCATCCTTATCTTGTATTATTTCTCAGATTTTGACATAATTAACTGACTCTTTCATACACTCTCTCATTCCTTCAATTAAACATGTAATCATGTAATTTTGCCATTTACAATCACTGCTCTGGCTTTGGTAATTCCAGTTAGGATTTTGATCAGGGACTGCATCTTCCCCTGCAGGGTGCTCATGATCTCTAGCATGAACTTCATTGCCATATGCCCTTGCTGCTGCCTGTATACGAACCTTTTCCTCAGGAGTGCAGCAAGTAGAAAGAATTACTTGGAGGTCAGTCCGTGTGAGATAAAATTCAATAGCCAAGGCCCGAAACTCTTCTATAAATCCATCAGGGTCTTCTGAAAATCGATCCAATTTTTGCTTACAGTGTGATAAGTCACCCATAGAAAAAGGAACATGTACTCTTAATATATTTTGTTCCCCATCTGCCACCTCTTGAAGCGGACAAATATTAGAAGGCTTAGGTTTAGTTGGATGATAAGAGGTGCTGCTTCTTGTTATACCCAAAGGGCTGGGTTCCTCTGGTAATGGAGGATAGATAGGCTGATAAGGAGGTGGTGTGGAAGGGGAAGCTGTTGGAGAAGAGGGAGTAGACGAATCTGCAGAGCTTTGCCCAGAGGCTTCAGTGGAAGCCTCTGGGGGTGTTACTGGTTCTGCAGTGGGAGCTATGGGGGCTGGAGGAGACCTGTTTGGAACGCTTAAGAATGAAACCTCCATTTGATCTTGCTCATCCTCATCTTTACTTTGTTTAAAGGGAACATAAGCATAAAGAATTTTACAAGATCCCTGTAATTTTGGGTTCATATATAAGGCTGTGAACCCTTCAACATAAGGAATATCATCATTCCATTTCTCTTTTTGCCTGCAGAATGAATCAAGCTGATATATTGTGTTAAAGTTCAGAGTCCCATTTTTAGGTCATACTTCTCCTTCTGCTAATTTGTACTGAGGCCAACTCATATTACAAAGAGAGATTATCCTCTTTTTCCTTAAGTCCACTCCTTTAAAATATTTCCAATTATTTAATATGCACCCAAGGGGTGAGTCCTCAGGGATAGAAACGGAATTACCCATGATGTTATAATTTGTATGCTTCAAGGGTTTCCATGTGTTATTCTGAAAGGAAAACAAAACAACTTGGATATCATCTGCCAGTCAGGATCAGACTTTATGTCTGTCTTTGCTGTCGATCTACCAATGGCTAGGCGTCCCTGCCACGGAGATACAGCACAGTTTCATCTGCAGTTTGGGAATTAAGCGTCCTTGAATCCCCATTCTGCAGTTTTTAGGGTGCTTTTATTTAGCCCCTACTAGGATCCTCCGAGCCTGCTCGGGGTCCTCAAAAAAAATTTTTCTCATAAAAAGAATATACCTGAGATCTCAAGTAATTTAGGTACCTTTAAAAACTTCCAACTTTACAATAATAATGATCATAGATACATATACACGCATATACACACTCATACATTCTCATAAAAGACAGACAATACAAAAAAAAAAAAAAAACAATTTTGCAGATCTTAAAAGGACTTAAGGACATTCCTAGAAAGAACAAAATCAGGTAGATGTCAGTAAAAGATCATTGCTATCTCCTGAACAGAAGGGATGAATGAAGGGTGAGAAGAATGAGGTCTGCCGTAACACAAAACACATCTTAAGCCAAACAGGTTTTACCCCCTGCAGCTATAAGGCTATTCCTCCTTCAATTAGGCAGTGTTATCACAGGGTTAGGTCTTTAACAAAGATACATTTTTTTGCAACTTGGTATATATGTATCTTAAAATTGGACTAACTTATTTCCCAGATACAAAACAGATGATAAAATAACAATTATGTAAGTCAATATATTTAATTAAGGCAAAGTTCTGGGGATACTCCCTATCTGACATTAACTGCATACAACAAACTGACTGGTTTGTTAGAACACATGAGATTACAAAGAGACACATTACAGTTACACTTATAACAAAAGTTTTAGAGAGTCAAAGATTGGCCCTTACCTGTTTTGGGTCGAAATATGTAGTGTTTTGTGGAGGTAGCTCCCTTGACTTTCACCTCAAGGTAGGTTACCTCCCACTGTGTCTCGGGGTACCCCACAAAAGTGGGGGTGCTCAAAAATGCTGGGAGACCAACCCCTCATATGCATTTTTCTGGATGAGCAGATCATGTTCCATCTGACCCAGGAACGGGGTATGTTGCCTAAAGGGGTTGGGCCCTGTCTTTGGCACTTTTATGAGTAAGCACTCATTTTCTAAGGAGAGGCAGGTTTGGTGAGGAAAAAAGAGAGAGATCTTTACCAAAATCCCATAACTCCCTATCTTAAGCAAAGTTTACACAATTAAACAGCAACATACACTAACAACAAAAGAATACTACATAAGGAGAAGAAGAGGGAAAAGGGACCATTAAAACTCCTGCTCAGCTTTAGGGTTCAAAGACCCTTGCCAGACCTCCAAGGACAGCGTCATCTGCCAGCCTTACTGCCATTTGAATCTACATGGTGTAGGGGGTCCCCCCTGCCACCCAAGAATGGGGAGCCATGGTAAAAGGGCAGGCTGAGTTTATGTTCTGTTGGTCCGTGAAACTGAAGGACAGAGGTTCTACACATGTGTATATATATATATATATATATACACGTACATATATATACATACGTACATATATGTATATATATACATACATACATATATATACATACATATACGTATGTATATATATGTATGTGTATATATATGTGTATATATATATATATATATATATATATGTAAGTTTAAAGAGGGGGTGCAAAGCAACATTTTAGCAAACTCACCAAAATCGATTTCTCTAACCTGTAATCCCTTAGTGGTTGCCAGAGATGTTGAGGTGAATCCTCAGCTCAGGAACTCAGGATCTATAGGGTCCTTGGCTAGTGTGATGGAAAAGAATTTCAGCACACACCAGAGACATGGACAGAGATTTATTTGGGAAAAAGGGGGAAAGGAAGAAATACACATTCAAGAGAGAATGCAGGCCACCTCAAGATGAGGAAGGCATATTGGGGAGTTCAGGGCTGTCTTCTTATAGGGGAATTTTGTGAGGGGTGGGCTAGAGGAGGTGTGTGAGGATGATCTCAGTCCAATAGTGCCTAGGTGGTTTATGGTGGTCTTGTCAACCTATGTGATGATGGTTCATGGTTTCTTGGACTCTTAAGAAATTTTCTGTGTATATAAAAACCATGCATGTTTTTTCATATAAAAAAGATAGCTATACTGGTCTGCAACTCACTTTTTAAATTTTTACTGAGCAGATCTTGGACATCTCCTGAATTTGTACGTATCAGTTGGCCACATTTTTCATTAGCTGCTGGATATTATCTCACTGTTTGGGCACACCATAA
>PVLC010007932.1:0-21146 GCA_004027655.1 Graphiurus murinus
GGGGGGAAAATGTAACATTAATTAGTTCCTTTACTTTCTGTGAACTAGAAATTCTGGGCTGTGTGAGACTGTGAAATCACACATAGCCTTTTGCTTCCTGAACTGTTAGATTACAATTAGTGCTTTCCTCTTGGTCTCCAACTTGAGTTCAGAACTACCAGTTCAAAGAGATGTTTGTTTTGAGTTTCTAATGGGTCCAGGGTGTAAGCCAGGCTGAGTGAGTCCTAGTTTAGAAAGTGCCTTGCTAGTGGCAATGTTTTCAGCTGGGGCAGCACAATTTCTTTGTCTTCCTAGCTCTCTGGATTTGCGTTACAATGATACTTTTAAAATTCATTAGACCAGTAATAACACAGTGGCATTTAACCTGATACTCCAGCACAATGCCCTCTCTGCACTGCACTCTGTTCGCACAGTTACACACCGATAAAAGGCCTTTTCATTTGATTCTCTGTGCAGCCGAAAGCCATATTAATGCTTTTTTTCTTAGCCACATATCTCCTAACTACACATTTCTTAGCCTATAATAACTAATGTTTCCAGCCAGAGCATTTAGTGGTTTTATGGTTTTTCAAATTCATATCCATAGCGCCATCAAGTTGGATCGGGAAATGAAATCCGATGCATATTTAAGAATCAAACTGCCTCATGCCTGGCTGTGACTCTAAGTTCTCAGCACAGTTATTCATGAAATAGTCATTGAATGTATGAATGGAGAAATGGATGAAACTTTTAGCATAGCATGATTTCTGCTCTTTTTTTTTCTTTTTTTGTGATACTAAAGATTGAACACAGAGGCACTCTACCTCTGAGGTACATTCGCAGCCCTTTTTAATTTTTTTATTTGAAACAGGGTCTCATTAGGTTGCTGAGAGTCCAGTTCAGTTGCTGAGGCTGGCCTCCAACCTGTGTTCCTCCTGTCTCAGCCTCCCAAGTAGTGGGATTACAGGTGTGCCCCCAACACACCCGGTGCCTAGCATGATTTCTAAATGAGAAGCAGGATGGAACAATGGAAATTAAAAGCACAGAATTTTATTAACTTCTATTTTGTCTTAAAAAAAAGAAAGAAGACTTTCTTGAAAACTTGAACACTCCAACTAAAACTTGAAGAGCAGCAACTGGTAAATGCCCTTTGGTCACCTTTCTCTTGGTCAGAACTTGCTGGCTTTTATTAGTTTGATTAGAATAGAGTTTGTGTCTTTTGGAAAATATTGAGGTGGAAATACCCGTGGTTCCTGTACCCTCGAGTTGGAGCATTCATCTGTTCTTTCAGGGACTGGGTGGAGAGCTGACATTCCACAGGACCCTCATTCTGGATGTTCCAAAGCATAGACAGGCTTGTCTATGTCTTGACTAATCAAGGGGATTTAAAGAAGGTCAAGTAACTCTGCCATGAAACTTTTTCCCATTCAAGCATTGTTAGAATGGAAGGAAAAATAATTGGAATATTCACAGACATCTACCCCTATGAGTCCATTTCTCCCATTGAGTTAGGTGCTCTTTCTCAAATAATTGACTCAGAGAAGGGATATGATAGCAGAAGGCAGAGAAAATGGCACTTTCCCCCTGGTGTTTGAGTTTCAAAAGGGCACAGAAATATATGTGAGGGCAAATAGCTGAGTGAGAACAGGGGCTTCCTGGGTTGGACAAGAAGGCAGTGTAGAGGGAAGTGACAGACACATGAGCACATGAGAAATAGTTCCTGGTGGATCTAGAAGGAGACCCTGTGCAGCTCCCTGGGCTCAGTCTCCTTGACTGGGAAGCAGTGAGGTCAAGGAAGGGGCTAAACCCCTGAGGTTCTGAGCTTCAGCAGGAGACCAGTGTCTTGTCTACCAGGTGGAGCTTCAGAAGAGGCCTGTGGATGAGCCACTGTGGTGGGTGCAGCAGTATGATTCCCAAGGGCTAAGGCTGGCTTTGATAGTGTTAGAGACTCGGCCAACCCAGAGATGGGGAGAAGAGAGAACACAAAGGTGACTGGGCCCTGGAGGATGATGGATGGCAGAGCAAATGGCAACACAGATTTCCTCCATCTCTCTACCTCCAACACAGATCTATAGGGGCCTCTGCAATTTAGATAGCTAGATGTCCTAGCATGGGAGGATCCTAGGACTGGATTCTACCATCCAGGAGAAAGTGAGATTGAGAAAGACATGATGTTCAGTTATAGAAAAATAAAGTCCTATTGCTTACACACCTGAGTTTATAGGCTAAGATTTAAATCCTCTACGTTTAAGAAAATAACAACAGTGGTTTTTTTGTTTCGTTTTGTCTTGTTACTGTGCTGGGGAGTGAGCCCAGGGCCTCTGCAGCCTAGGCAAGTGCTCTACCACTGGACACACCCCAGCCCTGAGCCCGGGGTAACATTCCTTGAACACTCATCATATAGAGTAGCCAGCATTGTTTTAACTGTTTTATGTGTATTAATTCGTTTAAGAAAGATCTTCTTGTATAAGAGCTTTGATTTGACTTTTACAATGTCCTATAAAAATATTTAGAAATGCAACCATGCACTTCTAAAAACAATTTTTGCTTTATTACCTTTTTTTTTTTTTTTTTGGTAATGAGAACAGAACACTTAAGACCTACTCTCAGCAAATTTTAAGTACACAATACAATACTATTAACTATAGACACCACACTGTACATTACATCCCCAGAACTAATTCATCTTATGATAAAAGTTCATGTCCATTGACCAACTTCTCATCTTCCCCAGCCCCTAACAACCACCATTCTCCTCTCTGCTTTGACATTAGACTTTTTTAGCTTCCACATATATGGGAGATCAGACAGTATTTGTCTTTCGATGTCTGACTGATTTCATTTAGCCTAATGTCCTTTAGGTCCATCCATATTGTTCCAAATGGAAGAATTTCCTTTTTATGGCTGAATAATATTGTCATATATGTGTACCATATATTCATATCTTTGTCAACATTTGTTTTCTTTTGTCTTTTTGATAATAGTCATCCTAGTAAATGTGAAGTAATATATCATTATGGATATAGTTTGCATTTCTCTAATGATTAGTGACGTTGAACACCTTGACATATACCAGCTGGCCATTAGTATGTCTTCTTTAGAGAAATATTTATTCTCTAAACATTTCTCAGGCATGATGATGCATGCCTGGAATCCCCATACTTGGGAGGCTAAGATAGGAGTATCCCAATTTTGAGGCCAACTTCAGCAACTTAGTGAGACTCTGTTTCAAAATGAAATAGGGCTGGTGATGTAGCTCAGAGGTAGAATGCCTCTGGGTTCAATCTCTAGTGTAAGAAGAAAGAAAGAAGAGAGAGAAAGAGAGGGGGAGGAGAGAGAGAGAGAGAGACAGAGACAGAGAGACAGAGAGATATCTATTCAGGTCCTTTGTGCTATATTTTTTTTTCCTATGCTGGGGACTGAACCCAGAGGCTCTAGCTTTTATACATTTCCAGCCTTTTATATATATATATATAAATATATATATAAAATAATATATATATATAATTATATATATATATATATATATATATATAATTTTGAGATAAGTTCTCCCTAAATTGCTGAGGCTGGCCTCAATCTTACAAGCCTCCTGCTTCAGTCTCCCAAGCATGTACCACCATGCCCAGCTCCTTTGCCCCTTTTTTTGGGGGGTGGGGGGGTAGACTGAAGATTGAACCAAGAGGCATTCTATTTCCAAGCTATACCCTGGCCCTTAAAAATTTTTTTTTTTAAACAGGGTCTTGATCAGTTGCTGAAAGTCTCACTACATTGCTGAGGCTGTCCTCGAACTTGTGTTCCTCCTGCCTCAGCCTCCCAAATACTGGGATTATAGGCATATGCCATCATGCCCAGCTTTTTGCCCATTTTTCAATTTGGTTATTTGTGTTTTCACTATTCAGTTGTATGAATACCTTATATATTTTGAATATTAATGCCTTATGAGACAGATAATATGTTTTACAAATATTTTTCCCATTCTGTCAGTTGTCTGTTGTTGTTGATTTTTTTCCTTTCCTGTATAGAAGTTTCTTACTTGATGTAGTCCCACCTGTTTACTTTTATTTTTTGTTGCCTGTACTTTTGGTGTCACATCTCAAAAAACCATTGCTAAAAACAGTGTCAAGGAGCTTTCCCCTTGTTTTATTATAGTTTTTAATAGTTTCAGGTCTTACATTTTTAAAGTCTTTAATCCATTTCAATTGTATCATGCATTAAACATTTTTTTATTCAAGTCAAGATCCATACAAGGTTCATGCATTGCATTTTATTGATATAATTTTATGTCTCTTTCATTTCGTAAGTTTCCCTTTCCTATTAATTTCTCTCTTGTACTTTATTTATTGGGGGATCTAGATAATCTGTCTTATAGATTTTTCTACAGTCTGGGTATTGTGGGTCTCCTTCACTTCACATCCTTTACCATGTTCCCCTGGCTACTACTGATTCCAACAGTTAGCTAACATTTACCCTCATTTAAAAAATCTCTCCCATCTTTTCAGCTATATATACATCTATAATATGATAGAACCTTGCCTAAAAACAAAAGCAACATGTAACAAAAGTTTAGTGGCAGCAGGGAATTATCTTCATTTTCAATGAATCTGAAGTTTTCACCTGTAAAGTCTAAATCTCGTGCATTCTATTGTATTGGATGAGAATCCCTTCCTTCCACCCTAATCTGTGGTCTAACCGGACACTTATTTACAGATGACTCACAACTTGCCTCAAAAATCTTTAAACAAAGAGTAGCATTAACACGCATAAAGCATTAATTTGTCTCGGCTTTTGTGTCCTGCTTCTCTGTTGCTAATTTCTTTTTGTTTATCAGACAATGTCTGGTGTCTTGGGATTCACAGATATGCTGATGTTTCCCATTCACTGTGGGATTGAGGTTTTCCCTCTGAGAATAGACTTGCATCTGATGAGACATATTGAATGGCTGATTTATTTCCATTCAGGCCTCTGTAGAGAAGACAGACCAGTGGACTCTTCCCCCGGGAAAAGATGGGCCCCATAGTAGACAGCATTTGATATACTCAAAGCTGAGAACTCAGCTGAAAACAAAGAGTGGGGGAGGGGTACCGTGTATTCAGAGCAGGTAGTTACTGTTTAATAATCAGATAAGCCATCACCAAGCTGGCATTATTGCAGCTTGTGTGTGTCAGCACTGAAGGGTATCATTATTATTTTAGCTGCGGCCTTTTGTGGGATAATAGCATTGGCTTCTATCTACTTTCTTGGCCTCAAAACTCTGTCATCTCTAATGTTCTTTAAAGTCTCTCCAAACTGTATTATGCAGAGGATATATATGCTGGTTAGCTAAACACATCCTTCAACTGACTTTGCTATAAATATTTCCTAGTTGTATATAGCTTTAAATCTATTCTGTCTTTCTGAAGAGTACACTTATTTTTATGGCATCTGAGTTCCAGTTTATAACAAATGAATTTGCAAGCAGAAAAAAAGCTTGGAGAAATGAAAACCCAGGACCACAATACTGGAGAAGGCACATTTTATGTTTGAATGTCAACTTTTGAAGGGAAATATTGATGTATTCAGAAATAGAAACTGATAAACATTGTTGGATCTATTATCTAGACAGGGACATCAAAAGACTGTCATTTAGGCAGAAACCCCTGCCTAGAGATGAGATTTGCTACACAACTGAAAACAAGCATGTCCTCATGCCTTAAAGATTTGGGAGGACTGAAAAGCAGGCCACTTGGGAGGAGGGGCATAAATGATAACTTTATAGCTTTGGCAAAATACAAAATTCTCCGTATTATATTTTCTCACTTTAACTTCACGGCAACTTTTTGTATGATCATTTCTAAGAGAAATCAATGAGATAAAGAGTGATTAAGAGACTTGCTCCAAATCACATAGCCCATAAGTACTGTAATAGGATTTGAAACTAGGTCTTTGAATGCCACCTGCATGTCCTCCCCAACCTCCCTACCCATCTGACCAAAAGCCTTTCTCAACACACTTTACAGTTTCAGCCTCCTAGGTCCTTCCCACCCAGCTCCGAGCTGCCTTTCTAGTAATTTAAGGATAGGAAGTGGCCGTTTCTCTTTACATTTTTTAGATGCTTGGTATCTGTCTGATAACTGCAGGGTATCCATAAGCAAGTTGCTTCTCCTCACTTGGCTTTATTTACTTAATCCTTATAGTTTCTTTTACTACTCAAGTCCCTAAATTTTTATTAGAATGTAAACTTTAATTAAGCATAATGAAAATAATAGCTACCATTCCTTGAGCACTATTTGAAATCAAGCACTATACTCAATTTTTTTACATGCATTCATTTTATGTTATGGTAAGACACGTGTGTGTGTGTGTGTGTGTGTGTGTGTGTGTGTGTGTGTGTGACAAAAGATTGAACCCAGAGGCATTCTACTTTCAAGCTAAACCCTTCATCCCTTTTTAATTTTTATTTGGAAACAGGGTCTTGCTAAGTTGCTGAAGCTGGCCTTGAAACTGTGATCCTCCTGTTTCAGCCTTCCAAGTACTGGAATTACAGGTAGGCACCACCATGCCTGGCTTTATTTTATGGTAAGACTTCTGAGCCACAGAGAAGCTAAGCAGCTCCCTCAAAGTCTAGGCTTCCTGTCTTCTATCTTGTGGGCCATAGCAATAGCCTCTCCTGATTGATCTCCTAGCTCCTACTTTGGCATCACTATTCTATTACCTATGCCACGTTCAGAGTAATGTTGTTAAGAATTTGTATCAGAACAAGTTCCTGTGCTGATGACTTCCCATCCCACTTAGCTGGCTAAACCCAGACTCCCCACCACTTTTCTCCTTCACACTCTGTGACAGACTAGTAGCCTGCCCCAAATGCCCATCTTCCAGTCCCTGGAACCTGTGAAATTATCTTATGTGGCAAAAGAGACTGTTTGGGGATCTGATTAAGTTAAGGAACTTGAGATAAGAAAAATTACTCTGGATTATCTGGATGGTCCATCTAGTCATAGGGGTCTTTATATGGAAAAGAAGGCAGTTCACAGAGATTTGAAGATTATATATATAATATATAAACCAGCTGATGTATACAGTGTGTGTGTATAGAAAGTATAAGACCAATAGAAAGTATAAATATAAGAAAAGGATTTTATCTGTCTTTTGTTGCTGTATCCCCAATGTCTAGGACATTGTCTGTCACATAGTGTCCTTCTGTGTCAGCACAGGCAGACATTAAGTGATTCTGAAGGAAGGTGTGATCTGAAGAAGCAAAACACAGATGCAAACTCAGGTCAGATTACTTCTAAACATCTGCAAGATGGGCCTATTGCTAAGCCACCTCCCCTCACTCTGTAGATAGTTTCTCCCGGAAGCTTGCTAATTTGGAAAAAAGGGGAAAGTGACATACATTAAGAGTAACAATTTTACCATGCCCTTCTCCTTATGTCAGTCAATTGCCATGGGAGACTTCCAACAGTGAGACAAAATGGATTCATTTCAAAGGTCTTTGTTGACTACAACACGCTTTCATTTCTTAAAACATTTTTGGTAATAAGGATTGAGCCCAGGGGCATTCTACCTCTGAGCTACACACCTATTCCTTTTTTTATTTTTTATTTTAAAATAGGGTCTCACTAAGTTGCTGAGGCTGGCCTCAAACATGAGATCCTCCTGTATTAGCTTCCCAAGTACTGGAACCACAGGCATGTGCCACCATACCCAGCTTGACTACAAAGTTCTTGATACATTTACAACCTGAAGGACTCTTACTGTATCTACAGTGAATACAGTTTTTATTGTCTATTTTTGTAATGGGAAGACTTGAATTTCCATATAGATCCTTTCTAAGATGCAAATAAAAAGAAAATTCAAGTGATTTCTTACAAATGGATAGCTCTTTTCTCCCTCTTGTGTGAGTGTTAGCACTAATATTAATTCCACACATTTACTTAGGGAACATGGTTCTCCTAGAACATGACTTCTGGGATTTGTCTAGAAATCATGGAAGTTAGACCTTATAGACTGCAATAATCATCCTAGAGTATTTAAAAGAGCTAGAAATGTCAGTGGGGGCTAAGTTTGGTTCCTCTGAGGGCCTAGGGAGGAGCCTTCAAAAGCATTCTCTAATCCCAGCACTGGGAGGTTGGCGTAAGTGAAGGGGCAGGGAGAGAGGAGTGGCTGCACACAAAGCAGGCTTTCATCGCTGTCACTATTAGCCTTCCAGGGGAAGCTTGCTGTGTCTTTCTCAGTCCTTCCATCCATAAGCCCATAATTGGGTTCTTTGGGTTATCTGTCTATCTGTTAACCAACTGCTGAGGGCAGAGGGATGCAGTACCTGATTGACCAAGACTGGGTCTCATGCCCACCCTCAAATTTAGGGCCAACTATACAGAAGTGTTTAACAGAGAGCTAGAGAGAGAGAGTGAGAGATGCTTTCTTAAGGAAAATTGTCAGGATGCAGTTAAATGGTAGGAGGAATAGACGCTAGGCAGACCAAAGTAACATATATCATTTGTTTTCCCTAGTTGCTCAAGGTGGAGTTTCAGGCATCAAGACTGGGAGTGGGGCAGGGATTGGGGAAGGGTTAAATGAGAAACATGTGCATGTATGCCTTTTTCAACTTGTACCTAACAAAGATGTATGACTATAGTGTACCAATTTAAAAAAAAAAAAGACTTTCAAATAAGGGAGATATTTTTTAGGGTATTTTGGTTTTGCCACCCCCTTCCCCCCTTGGATAACACCACATTACCACCAGCCTACTTCACTCACATTAAAGAGCCTCTAGTCTGGGTTGGACTCATCTATCCATGTTACTTACAGTTCTTCAGTTCCCTTCACTTATAAAGTCAAGTAGCAGCATTTAAATATGCTGAATTCTGAAAATGTTCAGATTTTAAATAGTTCAATCTATTTTAGTAATGCAAGCAGCAGTTCTGGAAACAAAGACCTCCAGCAGAGTTTATGTAGTTTCCTATTTTTTTCATTTCATTTGCTGGCTTGTTTGTTTTGTTTCAGTTAAAAAGAAGATATTTATTATCAACAATTAATCTTGAACTAAATAAACAATATAGCAAAAGTGTCTGTACAGATAAAAAAAAGCTCCAAATACTTATTTTTTTCCCTCAAGGTCGTATTTGTTCAAAAAATTTTTAATGTCTTATTGTGTTTGATTTACTATAGTAGTTTTGGTAGAGTGTGGAGATGAAGTTAAAGGTTTATTTCTTATGAACATGATAAAAATATTAATTATTTTTCTTACATGGGTATTATCTTATGTGTTGCCAGTTTGGAACATAAAGATTAAACTCTTTTTAATCTTTTTCCTAAACTTAATTTTATGAGGCCTTTATTTATTTTACAAATTTTATAGTTACTTGGATAAGGCATTGACATTTATTACACCAACTCCACTTTGGGTATGGAATAAATTGTAATCTAAATATATTACAATCACATCTTGTAAGATTTGTCTGCCATCCACTTTTCTAGGTTTCTATTTCACTTCAAGAACTTTAGTAGGTGCATTTGTTGTTTTCATTTATCCTGCATTTTTATTTTATTTTATTTTTTTTTTTTTTTTACTGTTCCTCCTTTTCTGCATGTAGTTTTGGTAGGACTGCCACTCATGGTGACACTGCCTCTGACTGAGGGTTTTAGTAGGCAATCCAAGCTAGGCTAGTTGTTAACATATTCCTTAGCACATGGTGATTTGTTCAAGGCATGGGCCCGCCACCCATGCTGAAACAATCAGTGTATCCTGGAAATTTTCTGGAATAGATCCCATTCTCATCTCTTTTTGGTGACAAGCAATTAGAAGTAAACCAGCAGCTGCATCCACATGTTACCTGCATCTATGTTTCCTACCTCCTGGTGAAATCTTGTCTGTAGTAGGACAGAATGAGGTGAAATATACAAAGGGAAGCAGAGGTGAGGAAGACAGAAAGTGCAGGAAAATAATGTTTGCAGGCCCCTGTTTGCATTGAACAATTTGACTGAAGAGTCTACTAGAAAATTCCTGGTTCATGTAAGGTATAGTAACCGCTGAAGGTTTAGAATAGTGGGGCCAGGCATGGTGGCTCATGCTTGTAATCCCAGAGACTCAGGAGGCAGACACAGGAGGATCACAAATTCAAATCCACCCTTGGCAACATGGTAAGACCTTGTTTCAAAATTAAAAAAAAAATAAATAAAAGGCCTGGGGATACAGGTCAGTGGCAGAGCACCCTTGTATGATGACCAGTACAGCCATGAATGAATGAATGAAAGAATGAACCAATAAATCAGATTTATGATAGTGGGTAGAAATAAGATACCTTTGTATTTGTTTCTTGTTCAGTTTGCACAGTGTCTTTGTAGTGTCTGCACACCATCTCTTCTGTTCAGGTCCAGGAATCAGCCCTTGATCTTCTTTATGGTCAAAGGCACTGTTCTTCAGTAATAGCATATCTCCCATGATGAGAAAAATGTAGTAATGTTCTCATTACCCATGTTGCCATGGCTCTTTAGAACCTCATTTGTATCAAAAGAATATAGATCTTCTGGCCCTGCAAGTTCCCCACCACCATTTACCTAATGTCAGTTGCGTCATTACTCGTGAAGCTACTCATCCATGCTGGTGGTCATGAACACTGGCTTCTTGTGGACTCTCAGAGGTGGTCACTATGCTTCGTTCATGATGCCCACAAAAGCCAGTCTTATCCAGAGCATGCAGGGAAATATGAATGATAATTTGTTTCCTGCTCAGGTTTAATTTCCCACTTGTAATTTAATAGCATAAGCATGTAAGAATGCATCTTCATACTACATCTTCTCTTGAATTTGTTAGGCCCTATTCATCACTTCATTCTTAGAATATGACTTCTTTCTATGGTGACCACATCCCTGCCTTCCTCCTACCTGCACCAACTGGAGGACAGGCAATGAATTTGGGGAGAAGCTGATGTAATCTCGTTTTCACAAAGAATGTAGTCAACTCTACCATGGTTTAAAACATAAAATAACACATCACTTTGTTCCCTGAGGACCAGAGAGGATGTTGGTCAGAAGAATCCAATGGCTCTACAGAGAAATACTTTGAAAAGCTGTAGGAGGCATGGACAGCCTTGGAGGAATGCCTGACCCATGGAATGGATTCTGCAAAGGGATTGGGGTGACTGCCCTGGGTGCTGCTGGCGGGGGGGCACACAAAGTAAAGGATATCTGCCACCATCACCCCCTTCTTAAATAGAACTCCATTTTTTTTTTTCAGATATTGGAAGCTCATGTGCTATAGGGACCCCTCTTCAGCCACAGGAATACAGATTAGTTTTTCAGTTTAGGGGAAAAAAGTCACTATAGCTACTTTAAGCAAAAAAGACTTAATCTAGGGAACTGGGTCCTTCAGAATCATTGAAAGGGCTATAGCTCTAAGCTATGTCTTCAAGAATGCCTCCCAGAACACTGCAGAACTGGTCAACCGAGACCCACCAGCTTCTTATCACAATTCAGAAAGTGGCAATCAAAAATCTTCCACTGGAACTATTGAGTCACACAGTTAAGCTCCAATGAGGGAGAAACTTGGTCTGTTTGTTTACCTGCATCCTCAGCATCTAGAAAAGTATCCAGTGCCTTAGTAGGGTCTCAATAATTATTGAATAAATTTTAAGTCCAAGGCAAGAAACCAGGACCAATAGAGCAGAAGCCACAAGACAACTAGCTGGACAGTGTGATGTGGACTGTGGTAGCTGTGACCACCATAACTTCCTCTGACTGTGAAAACCTGGTGCTTGGACTTTGGAATGCTGAGTAGCATCAGCGCCACTTCTGCAGCTACCTGGTAAGATCCACAAATCAACACTATGACCTTCAAATCATGTTGACTTGTAGAAAGTAGCAGAAAGAATGATCTGTGCTCTATTTTTCCCTTTCAACTTTCACAGCGGTATACCTGGGTCTTAATTTTCACCCAGTATTTATTTGCAAGAGAGTTTGGGGGCAATGTATTTTCCTTAATTCTCATATCTATAGTAAGACTCCCTAAGATAGGAGCCACTTCATAATATCAATCCAATAGAAGAGTGCCTGTAGATTAGCTCCTTAAACAGCCTGTGTCTATTTTCTATTGCTGCAATAGTAAATTACCAAAAAGTTCAGAGGTTTAAATCAAAACACATTACTATCTCACACTTTCCCTGGAACAGGAGCCCAGGCTGGATTTAGTTAGGTTCCAGGTTGGAAGCCAGAAGTTGGTGGCTGTGTTCTTATCAGATGCTCAGATGCTCATCTATTTTTGTTTTTTTTTTTTTTTTTTTTTTTGGTAGTGGGGACTGAATCTAGGGTCACTCTACCTCCAAGCTACACTGCCAGCCCTATTTTCTATTTTGAAATAGAGTCTCACTAAATTGCTAAGGGTCTTGTTAAGTTTCTGATGCTGGCCTTGAATGAACCTGTAATCATCCTGTCTCAGCCTCCCAAGTGCCAAGATTACAGGTGTGCACCACTGTGCCTGACTGGGAAAGATCTACTTCTAAGCTTCATCAGCTTGCTGACAGAATTTATTTCTGTGGAACTGATGGTGGCTTACCTTAATGAGGAAAGAAAGTTTCTGACTTCAAGGAGATCCACAGGTCCTCTTCAAATGGCTTTCATCTGATTAAATCAGGCCACATGAAGCCTAATCCTCCTTTTAGTCTATTCAAAGTCAAACAATGTAAGGGCTTAATTATATCTGCAAAATGCCTTCACCACTGCCACATTTTATCAGCTAGAAGAAAGATACAGGTTCCACCCACACTCAAGAGAAATACATTATATTGTATTCAAAGTGTGATTCACTGGGGGTCACCTTAAAGTGCATGTACCATATATTACAAAATTTAGAGGCCAAACTAAGAAAGATGAACAAGGGAAACTGAAATGGCCAGTGAGAAAAAGAGAAAACAGCTTTCTGGAGTATAGAAATCCTGTAAAAAATGTTTCAACTGTGTCATGTGCTGTCCAGAGATCAAGGAAGATGAAGAGATGAGGCCCAGCAAACCACTGGATGTGGCCATGTGACCCTGACAAAGAGGTTTCCATGGTGCAAAGTCAGCATAATTAGTCAGGAAACAGAGACACTTAGCATGGAAATTATTTTTTTTCTGTAAAGAGAAACAGAAAAATGAGGTGGTAGTTGGAGAAGATAATGAATGGGGTCATGGAGGATTTTTAAAAATATATACTTACTAATGAGAATGACTCAATAGAGAAAAATTTGCACATATGATCTAGGAAAGCAGTGAGTAGGAGCAGGAGGAAAGGTGGAACCAGTGCACAGTGAAGGTGTTGGTTTTAGGCAGAGGGGTGAGCAGTCTGTCCATCACAACAGAAAGAAAAGCAGAGGATTAGGGAATAAGTGTTGGGAGGAGGTAGGTTTGATGGTGAGAGGCTTATTATTCTTGCTTATATTTTTCTGAGAGAAAATGGAATCTTGGTCAATGACATGAGGAGGGGGACTGTTGGAGTTTTTGAGGAGTAAGAGAGTCTGGGAGAATCAAAGAATAAATTGCCTAGGAAAATGCAGGATTGCCAGGGAGATCTGAGGGCCAGATTAATGTTTGGAGTCAGCATAACCTCAGTTTTCTTGAGATACATTTAGGGTCTCAAAGGCAGGCATGGAGAAGGCGAAGAGAGGACTACTACTAGAGTCAGAACCTTTTTATTTTTCAGATAACACAATGGAAGCATTAGAGGACCAAGAAAGGTAAGAAAATATTTAATGGAGTGAATATAATTAAGGACCATGGAATATAAGCAGGTAAGATGGGGATGGGGCCTGAAGGATGGAGATAAACAATGAAAATGTAGTAGTGTCAGCCAGGTGTGGTGGCACACACTTGTAATCCCAGTACTTGGGGGGCTGAGACAGGAGGATCACAGGTTCATGGCCAGCCTCAGAGACTTAGTGAGACCCTGTTTCAAAATAAAGAATTAAAAATAGGTCTAGGGGTGTAGCTCAGAGGTAGAATGCCCCTGGGTTCAATTCTCAGTACTGCAAAAAAAATTAGTAATAATAATTTTTTTAAAAAAGAAAATGGAGTAGTGTTAAATGGACACAGTCCCTAGGGGAGTTGAATAAGTTTTTGAAGTGGGATATGAGGAAATGTGAACAAAAGATGTAGGAGTAAGATGCTTAAAACTAAGATAACTGAGAGGATGCAGTAATTGTAGACAACAAAGTCTGGAGATGACCACAGAGGACAGTCACTGGAGTGGAATGATGGAAGACCAGATCACTGGGAATAGAGAGCTTGAGGAATGGAGGTAGCTTGGGATTGGTGGGATCATCTGTGTAGGTATTAAGATCATCAGGAATAATGACAAGTAAATGTGTGGGGGGGGGGCGGGGAGAGCGCGCGCGCTGTAAACCTGGTGTTGACATTTCCAAGAATGTGTGAGCGTCTAGAAGCCAAGGACAGGACAACAGCAAGGAAGTCTGGAAGGAGGCTGCTATAGTTTGGATCTTAAGCGTCCTCCAAAGGTCCAGGGTAAAGGCTTGCTCCCCAGTGTTGTGGAACCTTAGGAAGTGAAGTCCAATGGTAGGTCTTTCAGTTATTAGAGATATACCCTTAAAAGGGACAGTGGCACCCAGCCCCTCCTCTTTTTCTCTTTCACTTCCCAGCCATGAAGGGAACAGCTTTGCTTCACCACTGGCTCCCAAGGTGATGTGCTATTTCCCCACACACCCAAAAGCAACAGGGCCAACTGGTCATGGACAGAAACCTCCAAACCCGTGAGCCAAAAGCCTTTTATCTTTATAAGTTGATTATCTCAGGGATTTGTTACAGTATTAGAAAGCTAATGCAGAGGTAGTCTGATGGAATGAGCTTTAAAGCAACTGAGGGGAGAAAACTAGAAAGTAACGAGCTTAAAAATGACAGTGAGAAACATCTATATCACCTGCTGACCCAGTGGAAAGTGATGAGAGAAAACCAGTACCACTCCTGAAGGCTGCAGAAAGCCAGGTTTCCCTGGAAGCTGGAAGGAGAAGGGATTGTTCAGAACAGAGTGTGGTTAGAGTAGTGAAACTTGACCTGGGAAGCTTGAGATATTTGAGATACATATTTAAGACAAGGCAGGTGGCCTGCTGGCTGCTTAAAAGGAGGGGGTAATTAATTCTAATTATTCTTGGAACTTGAGTCAGGCAATTCTTTGGAGAGAACAGGGATTAACTTCATTGAAAGTTAATTGATCTGATAATGCTGCCCATCCTTCTTCATCAGTGATTCTGTTTTGATTTAGGTCCTCATTAGTTCTTCTCTGGATTATTGCAACTGCCTCCTAACTGGTCTCTCTTGCTGATCTCAGCTCCCTCCAATTCATGCTCCATATTTCTTCCAGAGTTTTCTTTGTGGATCATTAATCAGGTGCCTCCTCTGTTCTAAATCCATTGAGGGCTTTCCCAGCATTTCAAGGTAAGATTTAGTGTACAACATGAGGGTGATAGTTAATAATAGTGTATTGTATTCAGAATTTTTCTAAATGAGATCATAGTTGCTCTTGCCACAGAGAGGGACAAAAGGAGTAACTGTGAGACGATGGATATGTTCATACACACACACACACACACACACACACACACACACATACACATACACACACGTACACACACAGTAAAATTTATCTTCAAAATAAGACCACTTTTATATTGACATGGCTAGTCCAACAGGCTCTAAAAAATATAAAGCAATTTTATACAATGAGTGAAACCATAACCAATGTTATGCAAAGACAGGATTCAAATCATAGTAAGAAATCTCTATCCAAGTTCTTAAATGATAGCTGTCCCTATTCAAATTAACAAGGAGACAGCTCTTAGCTTAGTATACCTGACTGAAAGTGATTAGAATAGTCTGTAGACATATGTGTCTGAGAAAAGATGTTTGGTTCTCATTTGTGGGGTTTGCTGAATGCCCAGGACATTCAGAGCAGTGACTAGTGGTATTTTTATTGTACATAGGAGCTGTGGTTTCCTATGTAAAATGTTTGTTAAGGATGACCTGGACCAGATTTAAGGACCTTGGGGAGATCTTCTATAGTCTTTAAATAGTTTTGCCCCTTTGCCCCTCTGTTGTTGCTAAAGCCTTGTGGTCCCACATTTTTATGTTGCTACCTATAATTTTTCATCACAAGTTTGCAAAGGGTGTGATATTCAGCATATTTACAAAAGCTTAACAGCTCACTCTTTCAAGTTTATCCCAAAGAATTGAAATCTCACAACGATTTGTTGCTCAACATTATTCATTTTAAATATAGATGAATAAGCCTTTCTTTGTCAGAAAATTTTCATTGTTTGCTTTTCTTCTTGAACTCATATTTTCACTCTTTTTCCCATAGGATGTAATCATATTGCATATTTTCATGCCTGAAACATTTTTATTGATCATTACATCATTCTTCACAGCAGACATTATAACTATGTATTTATGTAATTTTACTTACCTGCGACTCTAAGGTTCTAGAAAATGTCTCTGAGTGGAATTATCACTATAATAATTATAGTATACAATTGGTATATGGCATAATTGTATTAAACTGTTGTGTACACAATCATTGGTATGCAATTTATCAAGTAGTAGCTATATTACAAAGGGTACATATTTTTTAACAAAAATATTTTATTGAAAGTGTATCTGTTAATTCCATGGAAGGGCTTTTTCTTTACCAATGCATTGGTAGATGGATACTAATTATAGCTAGAAGGAGACAGAAGTCTGCCTCAATTCTATTCATGTGTTTGACACTGGTTTTATAGACATAAATGTTGAGGTTCTTTGTTCACAGAAATGAGTAGATGCGAATAAGAAATTTGTTGTAGAATTACTCAATCCCTCAGACTCCTTTCAATTAGAAGCCAGATATCATGCAATGACCTGTGATTAAATGGTTTTTAATGCTCTCCTAAGTGAAAGTTTTGTTCTGCAATCATCTCAGTCATTCCCTTACTCAAGGCACCATTTGATTTTCTGTATTTTGTGAACCTGCACCAAGGGTCAGCACTTACATGTGGATCTGTGAGCATGACCTTCTGTCAAATAGGGAAATGGCAATCATGGAAAAAGGGTGGAAAAGAACCACAAGCACATTCTCAGGAAAATGAGTTTTAGAAGAAAGTCAGTGTGGAATTGATTCCCTTAAAAACAACAACAACAAAAAAACTGTATGTTCTGGGATGGGCACAATGGCACACACCTGCAATCCTAGTTGCTAGGGGAAGCTGAGGCAGGAGGATTGCAAGTTCAAGGCCAGCCTAAGTAACTTGGCAGACCCTGTCTCAGTAAAATAATAAAATGGACTTGAGATGCAGCTCAGTGGCAAAGAACACCTGGGTTCAATACGCAGCACTGTATGCATGGCGAGCTCTTTACCAGCAGGCGCAGGACAACAATATTCTTGATCTCAAAGAGATGAGAAGAGAGAAGGCAAGAGAGCCAAACTTCCTGAGTGAAACTCAGCTCTTCCTTTTATGACAGGTTTAGAGTTAAGGCTGAGTCATTAAATCATTGACTGTCTCTGGCTAAGGAGTAGAGGATTGTGTTAGGAATGCTTTAGAAGGTAAGTTGTTATCTGGCAGTTTTGCAGGTGTGGGCAGAGGTTGCTACCTTCAGCTCCTTCCTTGGGGAGATCTTCCACCCTTAAGCAAAGCAAGCAAAAGGTGCAGTAAAACAAATGGGATATAGCTTAGATAGTGAAGGGGCATCAAGGTTACTGTCTTCAGTTCCCTCAAGAAAGGCAATCTTTGGCAAAGCAAGCAAGAAACTATAAATCGTTAGGTCAATATTTTTTTAGACTTAGAGCAGTTTCCCCACATATGAACGCATGTGCGCGCACACACACACGCACGTGCTTGGTACTACTCCAAGAGTCTTTATGTACCTTAGGTCTCAGGGAGGGAAGAGAGGGGGGACTTAGCTCAGTTTAAAGATTTTGATTTATTAACCAGCAATCTTTTGAAGAAAAACAGAGAGCAACCAAGATTAAGACAGTCTTAAAACTAGTAAAGATTGGTAATGACTGATGTTTGAGAGGACAGCTCTGAATCAGGTATGGTGGTACACACCTATAATCCTGGTACTTGGAAGGCTGACAGGAGAATCATAGGTTCAAGGACAGCCTCAGCAATTCAGCAGCACTGTCAGCAATTTATCAAGCCAATTTAAAAAGAAAATCTGGGAGTATAGCTTGGGGGTAGAATGCTCCAGGGTTCAATCCCCAGCACCACAAAACAAAACAAACAAAAAACAATGGCAGTAAAGGATAAATCTGTGAGCTCTAGCTTTGCAGTTTAATAAGTAAGAAAATTATTTAACCTCTTCCTATTTAATTCCTCATTTGGAAATAAAGGTAATAATGGTATCTACTTCATAGGGTTATTGTGGGGTAAAATGAGTCCATGTAAAGCATTTGGAACAGTGCTTGACAGGTAGCAATGACTCAATAAATCATTAGCATTAGGACTAGAAAATTATTATATATGACATAGAAATTTGGACAATAGCTGGGTGCAGTGGGGAGGCTGAGATATGAGGATTGCAGGTACAAGACCAGCCTCAGAAACTTAGAAAGACCTCGTTTCAAAAAAAAAAAAAAAAAAAAAAGATAAAACAGGGCTGGTATAGCTCAGAGGTACAATGTCCTAGGTTCAATTCCCAGTTTCAAAAACAGTAAATAAATTAAACAATAGCCCAAAATAAGATATATATTCTTATATATTAGGTATATATTATCACCTAAGCTAACTGGTTTAATTGGTAAACTAAAAAAGTATGAATTTTCATAAAAAGTGTCAAAGCCATGATTCTTGCTCAGAATTCTAACTTTTAAGCACTTGCTACACTACCTCTTAAAAAAACAAATGAAACAAAAATAAATGAAATAGGATATGCAAGAGTTGTATGATTATTCTTTCTAGATCAAAGGGTAGCATGTTGGGCAAGAGATATAATATTCTTTTTTCCAGAGTGGCAAAAAGTATCCATGTGTTCTTTCTTCACCTTTTATAGCCACAGAATTTTCCATTATTTCCATTTAAGATATTTCCTCCTGGCCCCCACCCCCACATACTTATTACTAAATATATCATCCAACTTTTAGCACTTAGAGGTTCAGAGGTTCAGTAGCCTTGCTACTGTTGCTGGGGCTTGGGGAAGATCATGTTCAATAGCTTTATCTTTGTTTAATGAAAATTAGAGGGTTTTCCCAATATTATTTATTTTTCTCCAGCATTTCTAATTGTCCCCACCCTCCCCACCTCATTCTACATTGGAGTTTTACATTTGATAGCATATACAAGTTGAAAAACACAACAAAGAGCTTGAAAACCCTCATCTGAATAACATCGACTTCAGGAACAGCTGCTAAGATAAAATAAGTCCAAGAGAGCCCAGCAACCAGAATGCAAGTGCTTTTCTGCTTAAAGAGACAGGCAGACTCAAATATAATCTTAAATATAAAGCTGTTACTTTAGATCAATACTGTATTTTAATTGATATCAAATTGTATATGGCTGTTTTACTCAATATCTAGAAGATTCTATTCCACTCTACTTTAATTTGAGCAATTAATTGATGATATGATTGATAGAGGTTTACATGTGAAATAAATCCATCAGAAAGCACCCCAATTTCTTCTTCACTGAGAATGTAAGAAAAGGAATTTTGCCAAGTGAAATATAAATGATAATACCAAATGGAGATTAATAAATCACATCAAATTGAATTGCCAATTGTGGAATAAAAAGATCCAAACTGGTTGGTTGATTACAGCATGCTAGCCTTCTGTAGTGTGATTCATACTGCAGAAAACTCTTTATTAAAGTCACCTCCCAAAAATCTGGGTTTTAAATGATGATAGATAGGACTTTTAAGAAAATCGGCATATTAAAATAGGATCTTATAGAGTGGACAAATTATAGATTGTTCTACAAAGATGTTGTTCATATACAAAAAGATTTACCATAGCTTTTTTTTTTTTTTTTTACACATCTAACTTCACTAGTACATTGAGAATATACTTTGATTTATAAAGACATTACTTACATATCATTTTTCCTGGAAAACATAATATATAAAGCAAGTACTAGTAAGAAAATCTGTTCCTGCTGCCTGAAATTTCAGAACAGCAATAAATCATTTTGTGAAAAGCTATATTTATCGATATAATTTTCTGGCCTAAAAAAGAAAAAACTATGATTCTGAGAAATGTTGATACCTTAGATATATATATTTCTAATACAAAGCATCAATTGTTCTGTTCTGGTTTTGATCTTAACTGTCCCCCAAAGGCTCATGTGTTAAAGGCTTAGGTCCTCAGATGATGGTGCTATTGGGAAAGGCTGGAGCTTTTAAGAGGTGGGAGCCTAGTGAGAGGAAGTTGGGTTATCAGGGATGTCCTTAAGGGGATATTGAAATCTGGGCTCCTCCCACTCTTTCTCTGTTTGTTTTCTGTCAACCATGAAGATGAGCAGTTTTGCTCCATCACGTGCTCTCTACCATCATGCTTTCTTCTCACAGGCCTACATGCAACAGAACCAACCAGCCATAGGTTGAAATCATGAGCCAAAATAGATCTTTCCTCCTTTTAAGTTGATAATCTCAGATATTTTGCCATAGTGACAGAAAGCTGACTAACACAAGTCCCATATTTTTTCTGCTCCTTACTTAATTATTCCATTAATGGCAGCTCAGAACATAGAGCATTTATTGCTTACTAAGTAAAATGCCCCAAAGAAGGTGGTTCCAGGTTGTTTTGAGAGCACAGTGATATCAACATGGGCCCAGGTTTTCAGCCTGGGAGGTCTGACTCAAGTGCCTAGGGAATGTTCTACTTGTCTATAATACTTACACTGTCATTATTCTGTCTTTCTAGGAGATTTGAGTTCTTGTTGTGGACACAGACTTTTTCTTATATTCCTCCATGCTTGGCATATTGTAATCATTCAACAAGCATCCATTAAACCATTGATATCAAATTTCAAACAGGAGAAGGAAGATCAAGAAGGACAATGTGAAATAAAAGGTTGCTTAAATACAGAATTGAATGTTTGAATTATTCAAGTTAATGCTGTATTTTTGTGCTCTGTAATTTTTAAATTTTTAGATTTCAGTATAACCAAAAATCATTTTGGGTTATTTATAGTCCCCTGCTTCTTTGGAAGGTTCTTTGTTGGCTGAGCAAAGCTC
>PVLC010007932.1:21246-61038 GCA_004027655.1 Graphiurus murinus
AGTTTGGCTATTGTGAATTGAGCTGCTATAAACATAGATACACATGCATTGTTCTGATAATTTGGTTTCCATTCTGTTGGGTATATACCCAGTAGTGGTATTGCTGGGTCATATGGTAGGTTCACTCCCAATCGTCTGAGGATCCTCCATACTGTCTTCCACAGTGGTTGCACAAGTTTGCAATCCCACCAACAATGTATTAGGGTTCCCACTTCTCCACACCCTCTCCAGCAGGTGTTGTTGTTCGTGTTTTTTATGATTGCCTTGATGGCAATTATTTTTTAAGTGAAATATTATAGGCCGTGTAGAAAGATCACTTGAGGGCCAGGAGGTTAAGACCAGCCTGAGCTACATAGGGAGACCTTATCTCAAAACAACCAAAAAGAGTCATATTATACTTAGCATGATTGGATACTAAAAATGAGTTTCTGTCAAGAGCTTGTGTTAACATGATTAAAGTATTATAGCAGAATTTAAGACAGTCCTCCTGAATGTTCAAAATGATTGCCTATCATACATGTTTATATGTGTGCATGTTCTGCATGTGTGCACACTGAATTTACTAAGTGGCATGTTTCTCTCTTAGAAATACAGTTTGAGAACTACTCTGGTTGGTACCTGACCACCTTTCTATGATAGTACCTTATCAACTGATTAAATTAATTATAATTAAGCTTTACATAACATTTTTAAATTAATTAATCAATTTTGGGACAAATGGAAGTTGGAAATCATAATGTTAGTCTTGATAAAATTCTGTTTTTACTAAAAAGAAAAAGAAGTCCTTTCAAAAGGAATCATAGGGCAAAATACACACTCAGCAGACCAGATGAAAATCCAAAGTACTAAGAATGGAACAACTAGAAGAGTGGAGCACTCAGGTCTTTGTCTGCTGTGTGGGTGCTTGAGTGTGATAGGGTGGTAAAGTGGGAGAGGTGGAAGAGGAACAGTTTGCTTTTCTAGGGTTTTTAACCTAAGTAGAATTGGAAAGACCAGTGTACAGCAGTGGTCTGTTTTTCCTGCAAATTCATTCAGCACCTTGTAAGCAGCATGCAGTGTCATTTTGTTTTGTTTTGTGGTAGTCGAAATTGAATTGGAAATTGGTGGCATTCTATCTCTGTTTTTATTTTTAATTTTTTTTTAATTTTGAAGCAGGGTCTCACAATATTGCTGAGAGTCTTGCTACATTGCTGAGGCTGTCTTTAAACCTGTGATCTTCCTGTCTCAGCCTTCCAAGTACTAGAAATACAGGTGTGTACCACCATGCCTGAGTATGCACTGTCATTTTAACTACTACAACTATTGGCCCAGATCCAAAAGGACTGGCCAAAAATGAATCATTTTTGGAAATGCAGCACAATGCAGAGATTCACTCAGCCAGAGAAGCCAAACCCCATTAAGTTTAAGGCCATGTTTTAGAAGTCAAAAGTAGCTGGTGGTCTGATATAGAGAGAGGTGGGATCTGCTGAGAGGATCTGGTCTGGCTTTCTTAACCTACAGAATGATTGCCTAGTTTGCAGAGTGAAGATTGTCCCAAGACCCTTTCCCCATTTTTTTCTGCTCCATGGAGTACCACCTGATCATTCTAACACCCAGAAGTCTGTTGGCCCTTGAACTCTGTCCCATACTGTTTCGTAGTGAATTATAAAAAGATTTAAATTGACCATGAAAATAAAATAAGGCCATGGATATGAAAGTCTCCAGCTCAGAATCCATCAAGACTTATTCCCCCTGTGTATACCTGAAAAGGTAGTCCTGCCCAAAACACAGAAGGAATAGAAGCAGGACCTTTAAGCAGTGGTGACTCAGCACACTTCTCATCTGTTACAACATACAAGCCCTAACAAGAAATGCACTTCAGTAGATCCAAAATCATTGCTGCTATTCAAGTAAACCAGATGGTATGTATTACAGCAGAAAGCCTTAATGAGTTGGCCCATTATTACCCAGATCTGAATATGCATGCTAGTAGAAGCAGTAGTGTGAATGCTTGTTGGAGCATTTCAAACACTTGTTTTTGAGAAAGACACATGAATAGAATAGGTAGTGGGTCAGAGGCTATTTGAGAATTAAAATATACTAAAATCACAATAATATATTTATAAGAACTTGTATATGGTAGAAGCGAGTAAGATGTAAAGTAATTGTTCCTTCTTCCTCTTGGCCTCTCTCCCAATCTGGCTGTGAACAGTTTCCTTAGCAGTCCTCCAGTGCAAGTGTGAGGATCTGGGGCTATAGAAGTGAACATGACCAACAGAGTCCCTGCCTTCATGGGGCTTATGTTTTAGTGCAAGGAGACAGACATGCAAGGAAACAAGTAAAACCAGCCTGAGGAAGGTTGCTTTATAGATGGAGGTAGAATCTGAATGATGAAAAGAAATCGGTCTTGAACCTTTGTGGGAAAAATGTTCCAGGAAGACTGCTTATTGTTTGGCCTGAAATGTTCCCCATAGGCCAATTCGTTAAAGGCTTGGTCCATACAGGTGATGGCACTATTGGGAGGGGGTAGGACTTTTAGAAAGTGAGGCATAGAGGAAGGACATTAGGTCATTAGGGAAATGCCCTTGAAGGGGATATTGGAGTACCAGCCACTTCCTGTGTCTCTCTTTGCTTCCCAGCAATGATGCACTCTTGTCACAAGTTCCAAAGCAACAGGCCAACCAACCATGGACTGCAACTTCTGAAACTGTGAACCAAAATAAACCTTTCCTTTTTTTTTTTAAGAGTTGATTATCTCAGGTATTTTGTCACAGTGACAGAAAGCAAAGACAAAAACTGAATGGCAAGTGCAAAGGGTCAGGGGACCTGAAAGGGGAATCTCTATGGCTAACACTTTCTGTGGTGACCGATAGTTCCCAGAGGAAGATGAGGGTCAGATCGTGCTGGGCAGGACTGAGCAGCAAGCTCAATTTCCCACCAAATATGAGAGGCCAATGAAGGTTCTTAATTGGAAGTGAGGGAAAAACTGATCTTCATTTTTGAAAGATGATTTTTATATTGTGGGACAAAGTGGTAGTCTGCACACAAATTGGAAGAGATTCATTCACACACACACACACACACACACATATTATACATATGATTTTTAAAAAACAAAAAAGGTGATATACAACTGGTTACTGGTATGCATTTTCAGAACTCCTCTTTGAAATTATGTTCAGAGTCAGTTTACTGCCTCTAAGACCATAAAACACATCTTGTGTTTTTGACCTTTCCGTACCCACCCAAATGCTAGAAGGAAAAACACAGATTTGGCATTTTAACATTTGGTTCCAGAATGGAGTCATCAGGTTTCACTCTGAATGACTTTTGGCTTATTCCTAAAATCAGACTTATGCTCAAAAAAATAAATCAACAAATACAGTGCCTACAGATTTTTAGCTGTGTCACTGGACTATGTATATAATCTGCTAAAGTACTTACTTTGATATTTAAAAAGAAATACTTTTGGTCCTGGGTTAAAATTGTTCCTAGACTTACTTTCAGGCTGTATCCCAATTATTTATCTTGTCCTATATATCAGTCAGGATCTTCTTGGTTGCAAGTAACTGAATAGCTGACCTTTCAAAAAGGCTTAAGCAACAGACCATTTACTATATCACATAATGAGCAGTCTGGAGCTATGCCGAGACAGATAGGAAGGGTGCATTTAGCCACTCTGTGGTACCTGGATTCTGGGGTGCCTTTTCTGTATTTTTCTTGCTTTTCTCTCATGATCACAGCATGCATCTCCACCACTCCAAGTCTGTCTTGCTTATTGGAGGATTGCCAAGACAAAAAGTAAGGAAAAGACTGTTTCTTATGTCTCGCAGGATAAAACCTTTGCCTTGAAGTACCTCATCCCCCACCTGCCCTTATGTACTGACCAGAATTAGGTCACATGCTCAGCCCGATAAAGCAGGACAGAGGACCGAGACAGGTTTACATCACTGGTTCTGAAAAGGGTGATCTGTGGAACCCTGGGGAGAGGGGGGTCCCCACAACCATTTTCAGGGATTATGAAAGTTCAAGACTATTTTTATTATAATGCTAAGATTTGCCTTTCTCATTCTCATTCTTTTATGACCACACAGTGGAGTTTTACAGAGGCTACCAGAAATAGCTCAATCATTGAATGCAAAAGCAGGCAATGAAAATCTGAATGCCTTCTATTAAGTCAGACACTAAAGATATATGCAAAATTGTAAGGTAATGCCACTTTTTTCATTTTTTGGAAATTATTTTTCATTAAAATGTGCTATTTATGTTGGCATTAATTTCTATTATTTTTACTGTGTATTTGTGTCTTCAGATATATGTATTTTTTATTGGTGCACTGTAATTATACATCTTGATGAATTTGAGTGATAGAGGCATACATGCACACAGTATTTTTTTGAGCCTTCCCCCAGTTCCCACCCGACTCCATCTCCCTCCCCACCTTCCTACGCTCAACACATTGATTAGTAAAAAAGTTGAAAATTTTCTATTTTAATTATTCTAATATGGCAAATATGATATAATCCACATAAAGAACATCTCTTGGAGGCCTTCAGTAATTTTATGTGTGAAAAAGGGTCCTGAGACCAAAAGATTGAAAACCTCTGGTGTATTCCCACAGTTTGATTCATTCCTGGGCTACTGGATCAAGGCCAAACTTGAGCTCCCCTCAGCCTCATCCAGTTCTTCTAATGTGATATAGTCAGTGGTAAGGTCACTATGGGGTGTGCTAGACCTTGCTTATTGAACTAATTCACCTTCTAGGTAATCAGGGGTTAAGCTCTCCCTTTTTGGCTGTGAGCAGGTGAAATAGTCAAAATGAAGTCTTAAAGCCTCAAATGAATTTAAGAGAACTGTCATTATTAAGTTGCTTCTTAGAGTTGGGAAGAGGTGTAGTATTTTGGAGAGCGGACAATTGAAATTTCAAAGCCCCTCTGCCTAACCCCATCAGTAATCTGAGTTAGGCAGCAAGGTAATTTCCCTAGCCCCAGCCCTGATAAAAGCGTCCACAAAAGGCTGGGCCCTCACTAGGCTTTTGGCTGTCATTCACCTGGGCTCAACAGCATCTACTAGGCTTCCCCTTAGGCCCAAGGTAAAAAGGAGGATTTCCTTGGGCTCATTTTCTCACCTTGATTCTCAATCTAGGACTAGGGAAGTTTGCATGTAAACTGGAAAGGGAAGGAGACTCTTCCCTCTCCTATTTTTCAGTGTTATTTCTTGTTCTTCTTTTATACTATTTTGGTTTCAAAATGCCCTAGAGAGCCTGTTTTCCTCCTCTTGAGTCAATCCCTTGGCTATACACACCCCAAAATACATCTTGTGTTTATAACCCAACTCACACGCCGGCGATTTCTCTATCTTCTTTCCTTCCCTGGGGACTTTAGGTTGGTAGGGGACCAGGGAGGAACCGGCCTGGCCCTGGCCACTTGCAGCAGTCATACATCTTCTTTGCACATATTTTGCTGAGTAGGTGTGGGACATTTTGGATAAACTTGTAGTTCACGAGGGCTGTTCTTTACACTTTCTTTTGCCTGTTGTCTTCTCCCTAAGATCTGTTTATTTGCCCTCACTTATAACTTTCTACCAGTTGGGTTGTTTGCATTCACGATCCCCGATCCCCGAGGCTTGAACCTCCCATCCCTGGGGCCTGACCTCATTCTGGGTGTCTACCGTTGTCTTAATTATCCCTCCACTTTGGCAAGCGCACGTGACGCTTCTCTTTTGCTCCAAAAATGGGTGTTGGGGTTCAGTGGGGAGGGGGGCAGAGAATGTGCTCTAAAGCAGCAAGACCCCTGTCCCCAGAGAGGCTGAAGAGGGGGCAGGGAGGAGGGCCGGCCGGGTGAACCACAGGGCGTAACAGGTGCCAGGGCCGCAGCTGCGCCCGCCGCGCGCACGGGCTCCAGGGATAAGGTTTACTTTTTCTCCGGGTTTTTTTTGGAGGTGAGGAGGCGGCTCGGGGCCCCGCCGAACCAATGCTGGCCGCGGTTGTTCGTTGCCTGGCAACGGGCGGAGCCAATGGGCGGCGGCCGGGTCTGCGGCGCCGGCGTGCGGGGGCGGGGTGAGAACCTCGCGGACCTGGCGAGGCCCGCGGCGTCTGCGAGGGGCGGAGCTCAGCGCGGGGCGGTGCGGCGCGGCGGGAGGCGGGAGCCCGCGGCGGAGGAGGGAGGGGCGACCGGCGGCGCGAGGCGCTGCGTCCCGCCGCGCCTGTGCGGGCCCGCGGGGCTGCGGGAGCCGCACTAGCACGCCGCGAGCGGTGCCTCCCCGCCGCCCCGGGACCGTGACGGTGAGCGCTCGCCCCGCGGCGGGATTGTGACGCGCCAGGCCGGAGGGTTGCTGGGCGCGGGGGCCGGCGGGCGGCGGGCCGGGGTGAGGGGCGGGCGTGGAGGTGACAGCGGCACCTTGCCGGGCACCCGGCTTCTCCGCCCCGACCTCGGCGCGGCCGTTGGTGCCGTTGGAGGGTGCGGGCGAGCGCCGGCCCCGCCGCGCTGGAGCCGGAGGTGGGAGGTAGGTGCCCGCTCAGGGACCGCGGCCACGCTGCGCCCTCAGGAGGGCTCAGGCCTGGGAGCCCCAGACCCTCCGGGATGGAGCGAGGGTGGCGCTTGGCAGGGATGACGAGCCGCGCGGGGACTGAGGGGTTGGCCAAGGTGGGGCTGCACTGGCTCCTTAGAGGCGGTGGGGCTTGCAGGCTAAGGCGATTTGTCAGTGCCAGCCGCAAGAGGCAGTGGTGAAATCGAGTTAACTGGGTGGCTCCTGACGGGGTACAGCATCCCGATGGTGGTCTGGTGGAAAGTCTAGGGGGAAGAACTTACATCATCTAAGAGGCAGGCGTGTTTGAGAAAATTTTTTGGCTTAGAATCTTCCAGTCAAGTACAGTAAGCCGAATTGTGAGCTCCCTGCACCCTTCTGAGCCTGTGTTAATCGCCCAGTTATGCAAGTCACCTGGGCCTGGGAAATAGCATCTGCTAAATAATTTGCTCTTGGTACACAGATAGGAAACCTTATATTAATGCTCCAGTTTAGGGTCCATAATTGTGATGCCAGACTCATTACTAGCAACAGTGATAATTCATGTTGAATGAGAGAACTGAGACTTCCCTGTTTTGGACCATTTATTGGGTGGAAGGTTAGAAAAGGCACTTTGGAGAGAGGGTGGTTCAGAAGCCTAAGGTTGAGGGCGTCTTGGATTTTGACATCCCTGGGATCCCTAGCAATGCATATGAGAGTCTAGGTCTAGAGTTGACTCAGTGGGGAGGGTACCATGGAACTCTTTGTGGTTCAGAAGGAACTAGAGATGGAAGAAAATCCTGGCAGTCTTATAATTTGATCCTGAACTGGTCTATGTGACTTGACAAGTTTAGATTGAACAATATTTGAAAAGAATTAGAGATCTGGAGACAAGAGAAATGCCTTTGAAGTTTAGATCAAGCGATCTTGAAATTTAAAAGTTAGTAGATTTATGAACTTGGATCAAGCCCACAAAACTTAATCTATTAAATCTCTTATTCTTACCTAGAACTATTAGCCTACAGGCCTAGAGGGAAGTTCAGAGTAATTCATTCAAACCAAAAAGTAAGAAAAGTTATCTAATTTTACACTGTTTTGCCTGATATTGAAAGTTTTCAAACAATGATTGTTTGAAAAGATTAGGAACTGATATAATTAAAAATGTGTGGGTTTTTTTGTGACTGGCTGAGCCTTTTCAGCTAAGTCATTTTATACCTTTCCTTCTCTTCTCTTTCCCCATCTGTACAGTGAAGATAATAAAGCCCTAGGTTTAAGTAATGTGGGTGAAGCAGCTTGCAGATAACTGCAAAGACTCAGCTATTCTAGGATGAGATGTGAAGATTTTCTCATAACACATTGCATCTTGTGACAAGGCTTGTTAAGTACATTATGTTCTAAACATGCTGAGGCAGATATATAACACTAAAACGTTAACTGCTTAGATTGTTTCCCAAAGGCCTCAAATCCAGCACAAAGTCAGATTATCTACTGGGACTCTCCTAAAACATGATGTAGTCTGCTGTTTGGCCAAAGCTGGCTATGCCATGTGTTTTATAAAAGCAGACATTTGAGTACCTTCTGTGTCATGCCACCTAGAAATAAAAAGCTGAAAAAGACTCCCAGAATTTTGTGATTTTTAATTCATTTCACATGCCTCAAATTGGAGCAATAAGCTGGTGTGGTGGTGCATGCCTGTAATCCCAGGTACTTAAGGTGCTGAGGTGGAAGGCTCCCTGTGCTCAGGAGTTTGAGACCAGCCTGGGCAACATATGGAGACCCATCTCAAAAAAAAAAAAAAAAAATTGCAAACCTTTTATACTTGATGTTTTTCTATAACATTTACCATAACTGTGAACATGCTTTCTTGGTTTGACCATTTGCTCATGACACGAGATTTTTGGTAATGATGGTATGATTAGCTGGTAATGAAAGTGCAAGTTATCTTCATGAGCTTATGGGATAAAGTAGAAAATAGAAATACACCATCACTAGTAATACACACCATCACTAGTAATACACATTACTAGTGATGGTGTATTTCCATTATTAGTAATGGAAAACAACCTCGAGTTGTACCTTTTGATGGTAAAGCCAATGTTATATATAGTAACAGCAGATTTACTGAATGATTTTAATAATTCTTTCAAACATTTAACACTAAGCTGCTACTGCCAGATCTGAAGATAAAAAGATGAGTAACAAAGGAGAAAGGGAAAAATGCAAATAAGGGAAGGCTTTTCTTTTTTGCGATACTGGGGATTGAACTCAGGGGCATTCTACCTCCAAGCTATACCCCCAGCCCTATTTTTTATTCTTTATTTTTAAACCAAGTCTCACTAAGTTGCGGAGTGCCTCACTAGGTAGCTGAGGCTGGCCGCTTTTGAGAATTTCAGTTGGGTCTTCAGAGGAGGGGTTCACCAAGCAGCTGGCACTTTCTGCAATATATGATTGAAGAATTACAGGAGGGTGGATAGAGTTGGCTTTGGGTGGGGTGTTGTTAGTGATAAGGTTCCGGAAAGGTACTCTGAACTTTGACCAGCAGGTGATAAGAAACTTAAAAGATTTAGGGGAATTACATTTGCTTTTTACTTTAAAGGAAAATTTTTACCAAAATCAGTAATTCAATCCAAAAGTGTTCTGAACCAATCCAAGTATCTGAAAGTAACTGTTTTATGTAGCTATTACACTTGAAAGATACTTTACTGAAGGCTGCAGAAACAATCATATAACAAACTTTTGTTGAGTATCTTCTACTGCTTAGACTTGAGGGAATAAGGGTTCAAAGATAAATAAAATGCAGCTCCACTAGAAGAAATACAATGCAGTATAGAATCAGTATAATGAAAAGACATAAAAATGTTAGTATCTAGTAGTGTCTCTTCTCTGAGATGAGAAGACATAAATTTCAAGTTAACAAAAATAAATTCATAATAGAAACTAAACTGCAACCAGTTAACCAACCTTAACTAAAATAATGCCGATTTTTTTGTGTGTGTGTGTGTGCTACTGGGGATGGAACCCAGGGGCATTCTACCTCCGAGCTACATTCCCAGCCCTAATTTTTATTCTTCATTTTGAAACAGGGTCTTACTAAGTTGCGGAGGGCCTCACTAAATAGCTGAGGCTGGCTGCGAACCCAGATCCTCCTGTCTCAGCCTCCTAAGTACTGGGATTACAAGCGTGCGCCACCATGCCCGGCTAATACAGATTTTTAAACTCTTGCTTCACCTGTTTCTTTCCCTCTCTCATATTCTTTCAAATCAAATGTTTGGTTTGGCCACCAAACTATTAGCTATGTAACTTAGTTCCTTGGTTGTCTTATTTGTAAAGGATGGTAATAATACTGCCTACTTCATGGGTTGCTGATGATTTGACAAATATGTTAGTATCCTAAAAGTACTGGAAAAACAAATTTCACTTACTGAACACTGGGTATCTCTGTTTGGTATAAAAGCTCCATAATTTGAATAAGTACTGATGTAATGACAACATGATTGCTGACTCCTAAATCTGCCCTGAAATCTTTTTTTTTTTTTTTTTTTTGCTCAGAAATCTTTTGATCTCTAGGGCCCTACAGTTTATCCCCGTTTTTGAACTTCTTATGATGGTGTATCAAACTAAACCCAGTAAGTTCTGCACTGAACCCATTTATACACTTTAACCCAAATCTAGTTTTATTAACCTCACTCTTTTGTTCTTTAAATGACAGTATTATCTGTCTAGTAAAAAGTTAGCTTTTTATGTGAGAGAATAAATGCCTTCCCTTTGTATATTAGTCACTGTTCCATCAACCCAACTTTTTTGTGTGGCACTGGGAATTGATCCCAGGGACGTTCTACCTCTGAGATGTACCTAGACCTATTTTATTTTTATTTGGAAACAGGGTCTCACTTGGTTGCTGAGAGTTGATAAGTTGCTGAGGCTGATCTCGAACCTTCAATCCTGCCTCAAGCCTCCCAAGTATTGGGATTACAGGCTTGTGCCACCTTACCCAGCTTTGGAGATTTTTTTTAATACTATATTTTTGTAAAAGGGGGATAGAAAGCAAAAAGGTATTAAAAATTACATGTATAGTTCCTGACGTGCATTGAGCACTAAAAATATTGTTGTGCCAGGGCTAGCTACTAAAAAGGAAACTTATTTTGGAAACACTGTTTGAAGGAAATTGCCAGAATATTGGTCTAAAACAATTGGACAACTGATTTTGAAATTATGTACAGTCTTAATGAGCAGCCAGAAGATACTTAGCAATCCATAATGGGTACCCACCGCTTCATATACTGAGTTGTCTGTCTTTTGTTAGTTAATTGTAATCTGGTTGTGCAGTCCTGTCTGAAAGATAGCACCTTCAGCATTATTCTTTCTGCTCTATATCCAAAGTATCGGAATATCCCTCCACACAGCATCTAGAATATAAAAGCAAGAGAGCATCTTAGAAAATTATGAGTAAGTATAACCCATACAAAGAGTATGATGACAGTCCTACTGTCTAGAAACTCAGTTTAAGTATTGAAAGAGAAGTTTCCTTAAAGTTAGATCTATACTGTAATAAGAGTCAGTGCAAAGTATTCTGGAAGCCCAAAGAGAAGGAGGTGGCATATCTGAAAAAATCTGGCCATTTGGGCTCTGTAGTTACTAGATTAGAAATGTTTTTTTTTTTTTTAATTGCTACATTAATATTTTCTGCTTTTAGACAGTTCATATTCTTATTATTCAATTGGAATAATTTGTCTGATTATAATTTAGCATCAAGGTGAGGTGCTAGAGTGCCTGTTTAAACAGCTGGTGTATTGTATACATCCTCCTCTCCTGCAGTAAAAATAGTAGGATGTCATGGTTAAATGTTCTGGACTACCAAAGGTTGAATCTTGGCTTTTCATATTCTAGCAAAGCAACCTTGGGCAAGACAACTCTCTGGATCTCAGTTTCCTCATTTACTTGGATTATTATTATAAGATTGAATAAGTAAATATATGCAAAATGCTTATTACAGTTTTTCTAAGAGGGATATGCTTAATAAATCTTATTAAAATTACTAGAACCTTATTTACTGAACATTAGATTGTAAAGACAGTATGTGCACATTCTGCTACAAAAAAGTGGAGAGGACATTTTAATATAAATAGCTATACTCAATTCCATATTAGGTTTATAAGAATTAAAAATCAAGCCTGGTGTGGTGACGCACGCTTGTAATCCCAGTACTTGGGAGGCTGAGACAGGAAGATTGCAGGTTTGAAGCCAGCCTTGGCAACTTAGCGAGGTCCTGTTTCCACTTAAGAAATAAAATCAAGCTGAGGGTGTAGCTTAGAGGTAGAATGCCCCTGGGTTCCCCAGTGTCACACACACACAAATAAATAAATAAAAAATAACATCATAGTAGAACAGAAAATTCTTTAAAGATCATCTAGTTTGACCTCCTCATTTTACAGATTTGGAAACTGAAACACAAATAAATTATGACCAGTTCAAGGTTGTTGGGACCATGGCCCTGACACTGGGTCTGGTGCTCTTTCAGTACCCTTTGCAGCTTCCCTGCCATTACTGTCCTAAAAAACTAACCGTTTAGTTGGAGAAAGAAGACCAAAACAGATGAACACGTTAACAATAAAAAGTCAGTGTACAATGAAATATCAGATGGTGTGCATAGACTTTTAAGTGGGTACCTTATATAATTTAACAAATGCTCCCTTGAAGCAGAAATGTACCTTAGTTGCTTAATTCATAGAATGTTAATAGAGTAAAATGTTTTTTGAAGATAATCAAATGATTATAAGTAAAAGTCAGTCTCCCTCTTTTCCTCCTGCCAGGCTGGATTATTCATTGAACTGGGGCAGAGTCTGCCTTCACTAGGTCTGCCAGTACTTTGTGGAGAAAGTCTGGCATCTGTGTTTCTGTTCCCTGTCGCCAATGGGCTGGGTTCCTACAGGCATTCTTGTAGACATATTTTGATGGCAGGCATCTGTGTTACCTGCATTAGCCTTGCTCACATGTATGCACAAATATGTGGAATAGATGCAAAAATGTACTAAATTGGTGGAAAGAGTTTGCTATTTGCCTTAGTTGAGATTTCCACTGAAAGGCCAGGAGTGCAAATGTCTGAGATTGAACTAAGAGTGCTTTCACATAAGTCATCTCATTTAACTCTGCTTACACTCCCTGCCTTTAAATTTTTTACAACATATAGCCAAGTGTGGCAGCGCACGCTTATGATCCCAGTACTTGGGAGGCTAAGACAGGAGGATCACAGGTTTGAGGACAGCCTCAGCAACTAGTGAGACTTTCATCAACCTAGGGAGACCTTGTTTCAAAATAAAAATATTAAAATAGAGCTGGGGGTGTAACTCAGAGGTAGGACGCCCCAGGGTTCAACCCCCAGTACCATACACCAAATTTTTTTTTACAAAATAATACAGGCTCCCCAAACATGGAAGCTGTATAAAGGTGTATAAAGTGAAGGTCCTGGTCTTCCCTCCCTATACCCATCCATCCCCGCCTCAGAAATGATGTAACAGTTATTAACTTTTAGAGACTTTCTCCTAAATGCATGAATAGTTTAATTTGCCAAAATGGTGATCATACTATTCACATTAACCCATAACTTCTGCTTCTGGCTGCATCATATGTATTGGGTTTTAGCAGTTTCTTTATGATGCAAATTAACATTGGCTCCAGCTTCTTTTCATTAAAAATAATCCTGTAATCTGTAATGCTCTTGTCTGTTATACTTACTTGTTCACTCCCTTGACTGAGTATGTGGTAATCAAATTGATTAGTGGAAAGATAGGCATATTTCTAATTTTTATAGACTGCTAGCTTGCCCTCTAAAACTACAAGTACTGACCTCTGGTAAAATTTGTTTCCCCTACATAATTTATTATCTGCATAACTTTATGACATTTGTATAATCTAACCAAATTTTGCCCAACAGGGCTGTTTGTGTGCCAGTACACTGTAGATTAATTTATTAACCTGAAAATACTTTGTGTATCTTATTACTCATGCCATTCTACCCTTAGTTTTGGTGTTCAAGAGTGGTGCTATTCATTCCCGTTGCCTCTGCTTGGAGTTGTCACCATAATTGCCCTCATTATTGCCACCATAATTTTTTTCTCACTCTATGCAAATACGTTCACTTACAGAAAATTTGGAAGGAACAAAAAGTCAGACTTACTTGTATTTGTACAAGTGCACCTAGAAAGGAGCAAAAGCCTCTCCCCTTTCTGCTCCTAGGTTGGTCTTCCTTCCAGGTCTTCTGTTCTTATATAAACATCTATCTTTGTAGAGCAGAATTTTTACATATATGTCTTATAGTTTTGGTTTTTTAAAAGACCTGATAAGATCATGCTAGGTATCGATTGCAACCATTTTTTATTATTTTAAGCAAAATATTTTACTAAGCTTTGGAAATCTTTCCGAAGTTAGTGAAATGGCTAGTAATAGCTAACATTTAATGAGCACTTACCATGTACCTAAGACCTTATTTTTTAACCCTTTACATGTATAAGCTTATTTTTTAAAGTTATTAAGTAAACTATTGTTTAACCACAATGATAATCCTTTGAGGTAAATTCTTTTTTTACTCACCTTTTGCAGATGAGGAAAATGAGGCCCAGAGATTTCTGTTCAGGATCACTTAGTTTGTAAGTGGTGGAGTTTTGGTTTGAAGCTAGATGGTCTGATTCTGTGCTTTTAACCATTAACACCATACTGTTTTTCATACTGCAACAATAATTGGTCCAAGGGTAAAGTACAACATATAGCTCCCTGCTTCATACTCTTAAGAAAACAGTGGCTTTCAAATGACAAGTTTTGGCAAGGATCTTCACTGATTGTATACCTCAATCCAAAGGGATACACATGAAATATTTTACTGTGATTTGTGTCTTATCACAGTTTTATGCAGTCTTTGCTCAGTTGGGAGATAGGATGAAAGTCCTGTCTTAAAAGGGGTGGTAGTAGAAAGACTGCTTCCTGACCCTCACCCACATCAGGACTGGATGGTTAAGAGAATGACACTACAGTCTAAGGTATGGCTACCATTCTAACTTTTCTCTTTGCTAGCTCTGTAGCCTTGTGCAAATTACCTAACCTCTCTGCTTCAATTTCCTTTTCTATGAGAGGGAAATGATAATACACACAGGGTTGTGGGGATTGACTTCATAACATATGTAATTAAAACAATATCTGTCACATGTCTGCTAAATCAGTACCCTGTGCCCTAAGTATACTATTTTTAGTAGTTTTCCAACTGTTATCTTATTAAATACCTATATAAGCTTAAGAAATGGTACTATCACTTCTATAGGTGAAGAAACCAGCCCTGAGAGAGGTGGTCTTGTAGTAAGTGACCTAGTCTGGGTATGACTCAGCCTACAAGACAGGTGTGCATTGTTTGCCATGTGTTTCCCAAGTGTATAGAACCAAATTATTAGGGTAATACTAACTTTTTAGGTTTGGCCACTCTGATATATATTGACATTTATGAGTAACATTTATTTGGGAAATATATATACTATCAAGTTATGCCATGCAGATGTAATAATATAGACTTTAAATTTATAAAAAGTAGATTAAAAGGTTGAATTTAGCATGTTTCTATACTAAGATGCACACAGCAATAGTTTTGTTTATTTTAGGCAAATGTATTTGTAATGGAATTAAAAGGTAGTCTCCTTTGGAACAGAATTATAGTAGATGGTGATATTAATACTGTAATCATAATCTATTTAGTTTTTGAGAATAATGACATCTCTTTAAAGTATAATTAAGTGGATTAAGTTTTATGATTGAATTTGTAAGATATTACTAATGTTGAAAGACTTAGTTTTAACAATTTTCTTAACCCAGTAATTTGGTCACTATAACTTTGTAATATTTTAACACGAACTTTAGTTAGCTATTTGTGAAAACTCCTGTGCAAACTTTAGAAGCCCAGATGGTATAATGTTACTGTGTTCCTGTACAGTAGAAAGCTATTATTTTCTGACTCTTGATGAAGTCATTTTAGATTAGGGAGGCAGTGCGCCTTAAGTTTGAATTTCAAATGAACTAGAAAAGAATAATTAAAGTAGTATACTGTGTGAAGGGAATCTTATAATCAAGGTACTGTGTTTCAGGCCATTGTGGGAGGCTGAGACAGGAGGATTGCAGGTTCAAGGTCAGCCTCAGCAAGGCCTTCTACAACTTAGTAAGATCCTAATTCAAAATAAAAAATAAAATGGGGCAGGGAGTGTAGACTTAGAGGTAGAATGCCCCTGGGTTCAACCCCGATTGAGAGAGAGAGAGAGAGACACACACACACACACACACACACACACACACACACACACACTGTACTGACTGTACTGAGTTTCTGCTGGGAGTGATGAGGACAGGAGAAATGGAAATCAAGTGATACTTAATTTTCAAAGGATAGACTCATCTTTGCATCTTCCCCATTGCTGTTTTTATTTATCCACATTTGCATGCCAGAATGAACATATTTATGATGAGTTATTTACTTGGCTATTCATTGATTATTCTATTAAGTTTGGTGGAAGGAAATGCAGAAATATAAGGTGGGTAGTACTTAGAAGTGTAGCTGGGAAAGATGAAACAGTAGATGGAAGGCTAGAGAAGAGTTTTGTGGGCTGGAGTAGTTGGAGAAGGCTATGTGGTGGAGGTTGAGCTATGTTGTGGAAAAGCATTAGTTTTGGGATGGGTGAAAGAAGAAAGCACAGCTGGAAGCACAAGGTGTGCCATACATGGACTCAGTTCATTGTATAGAGTTTAGTGAACACTTGCTAGATTTCAGGAACTTGACTACAAAGACAAATACATTCCTAACCCTCTAGAAGTTTATAAACTATTAGAGGTGGCATCCATCTTTATTTTAAAAAGTGGATGATAACATAAACTTGATCATTTGCATTTTTAGTTATATTTCAGCAGAAAACATGTAAATTATGGAGTACATTATAGAAGGGACTCAGAAATTTACATACATTTTTTTGAACTTGTATTATCTATTGCTGCTCAACAAATTATTCCAAAATTTAGCAGCTTAACACAACAAGCATTTATTATCTCACAATTTCTATGTGTCAGTTATCTGAGCACAGCTTAATGGTTGCCTCTGGCTTAGGATATGTCACTAGGCTGCCATCAAGGTGTTTGCCAGGGCTGCAGGCATTTCAAGGTTTGACTGAGGTAAAATCCACTTTCAGACTGGTGGCTATTGGCAGACCTCAAGTCCTTTTAGCCATAGTTCCTTATCATCTTGGCCTCTCATAGGGCTACTAACAACAAGGTGACACAATTGCTTGCTTTCCCCAGAAAGAAGGTGAGAAACAACCAGCAAACAATCCCAAATGGAAGCTGAACTTTTTATTCCTATTCATTTTTTTGGTATTGGGATTGAATCCACCAGCTTCCTACTTCTGAGCTACACCCCCTGCCGTTTTTGTTTGTTTGTTTGTTTGTTTTTTTAAGGTTCTCTCTAAGTTGCTGAGGCTGGCCTTGAACCTGCAATCAATTCTCCTGTTTCAGTCTCCCAAGTACTGGTCCTATATGATTTGTCATGAATAACCATGTCTATTGTATAATTAATGGTTTGCTCTCACTTGATCAACCTATGCATGAGACTGTGTTCCAGTGCCAGATTTGTAATGGAGTCCTTGGTTGCTCTGAATTTTTCAGGTGGCATGCTTGTGACAGTATTAGGTTTTTGCAAAGTAGAAATGCTTTTACCTTTTTGCTTTTGCTTTTGAAATTAACTTTGACTTATTTTAACATTTTCATAAAAATAGCTTGCAACCACCAACAAAACTTTAGCTTTGATTGAGCTATAGTGTAATACCTTGTGTGCATTAGCCTCTTGGTTTTCAGATGCATTTTTGATAAGGAGTCCAAAGCTCCTGTCTTGAAAAAACTGGTTGGGTAACTTCTTTTATCACAAGTCTCATAGCGTAGAATTTGGTGCACCATTGAACAAAAGTGGAATCACAGAACCTTATATTGTGTGTAATCATATACTGAAATCTTATACTGTTAGTAAGTTCTTTGTTTCTTAGGACTTCAAAATGGAGTTTTGTTTTTCATTGTGAACGTTAAACTGGACCTGAATATTTTGCATGGTTTTGTTTTTTTAGTTAACAAGACAGGGAACAATTCTCTTTCTAAAGCTATACATTACTAAAGAGCTTAATTCACAGAAAAAGAATAGTAGACTTAAATTACAGTTTTAAAGAATGGATATGTTATAGGCTCATTTTGGTGTTAAGTCTTTCTGTATGAGAAGAAAAGACACTTAGGACATTATTGTCTTATCTACAGATATGTTAAAGAGATCTTGGAAAGATGCTTATATGTTTTGTTTTGATCTTGTTCCTTCCCAAACCCATTAATTAGCCCATTGCCTAATGTGTCTATAAAAATATTTCTAGATCTTCTAAGGATCTATATCCAACATTTATTAAGAGCAACTGTGCATTTTGTTACAGGTTTTATGATCCTGTCATTTGTACCAAACAGCCCACTGTCTAGATGATGATGATGATGATTAATATTAATTATGTGTGTCCCATATGTCAAGCAGTATGCTAAATATTTAATGCATTATCTCACTTAATCCTCAAGGGAAATCTATGAAGTAAGTACCACTATTGTAATTTACTAACGAGGAAAGGGCTCAGAAAGGTTAGGTAATTTACCCAAAGCAGAGATACATTGCAATAGATGGTTCATTGTCCTTTAGATCCTTTTTAACTTATAGCCGATATTGTCTTTGAAAGCCACAAGTAGAACTATTTTTCTTACTTGTTACAGACTCAAAACTTTTATCTTGCTCATCTTGTTGCTCAAGGGACCCATTTAAGGACAGTGAAGAGTACAGAGTTGCTCAGGGTGCCCTTCCTTATCACAGCACATGAGTAGAAAACTGGCATAAGATCAGTGCCAGACTGGATAACCTCCATGTGTCTGTATGTATGCATGGCATGACACGTAAAATTATACACATCATTAGTATGCAGATGACCTAGAAATCACCCTTGATTCCTCTTTTGCCTACATCTTAATCCATCTGCAAGTCCTAAAGGTTTTTCCTTCAGAACACGTCCCAGATTCATCCACCTGTTTCAGCTTCTGCTTTTGAAACTATAGTGTAACACTGGTTGTCTTAGTGGAACTTAAGGGAAAACTGGACTATTGCATTAGCCCCTTATTGCTGCTAACCTTCACTATTCCCTATTTGCAACCTGCACAGCATGGTCAGAGTGATCTTTCTTACAGTGTAAAAGAGACTGTGTTACTTTACCACCTAAAACCCTTCAATATTTCATATTTCATTGCAATTCAGAGAAATTCATCTGTCTATTCTCTAGCCTTGCTTATTGTGCTTCAACCACAGTGGCCTTTATCTTTTCCATACTTACCAAGTTCATTTCAATCTCAGGTCTTTGCCTGCTATTTCCTTTACCTGGGCTGCTGTGGTCATTGATTTCATTTAGGTCTGCTTTCGTGTGTCACTATCTCAGTGTAGCCTTCCCTGACCAGTATACTCCACCCCAACATTCATATTATTTTACTTATTTTCTTTGTAGTTCTTACCACTCTTAACTGTTATGCTAATGTATTGCTTGCTTTTTTAGTGTCTCTTTTTAACCTCACCAGAATTTGAACTTGAGAGCAAGGCCTCCCTTGTGCTTAGAAAACTATATCTGGTACATGATAAGAATTCAATTAATGTCTATCAAATTAGCGAAAATTTTTATCTAACTTTAACATCACTTTATGAATATTTTCCCATATTCTTAAGTATTATGAACCCTTGATCCTCAGTCCAGAGCTGGCCTAAAAACACATTTTATTTGGCTTAATTACATAGTATTATTTGAGTTGTAACTTATAGTCAGGGCCACAGATCTTGAGTGTACAACATGATGAATTGTACTTACATGTTTACCCACATGCCTCTCAGATGAAGATATAGAACATTTCTGGCATCCCAGGAGGTTCTCATATACCTCTGTAGCCACTTCCCTTCCCACACAATAACTTGCATAGAGTTAAGAATTTTTTCAGGATCCTCAGACAAATGGGAATGAAACTGCCATATGATCCAGCAATACAACTTCTGGAGATCTACCTAAAAGAATGGAAACCAAACTACCAGACTAATGCATGTGTATCTATGTTTATAGCCACACGATTCACAATTGCCAAACTACAGAGCCAGCCAAGATGTCCATTGACAGATGAATGGATTATAGAACTATGGGATATGTACTTTAGTCAGCCATAAAGAAGAACAAAACCATGTCATTCGCAGGGAAATGAATGGAACTGGAAAATGTTATGCTAAGTGAGATTAGTCAGTCACAAAAAGTAAATTGTATGCTTCCCCTAATATACAGAAGCTAGGGAGAAAGTGGGTCATATGAGGGACTCTAGACGAAGAAGGAGAAACCTTAGATGAGCAAAGAAGGCCACCTAGCTGAAGATGATGGGAGGGAAACACCCTAATGCACATGGTGTACATTCACAGGTACCAAAGTCAATCAGCCAAACATGAGGAAGGAGGGGTTGGGAATTGGGGAAAGGTTAAATGAGTGCTGTGTGCATGTATGCCTCTACTATCCTGTACCTCATACAGATGTATGATTACATGTACCAATACAAAAAAAGAATTTTTCAACTATCTTCTAACATTTAAAACTAGCAAGACATCACATAAAATTCAGAATTCCATCATCTCTAAAAATTAAAAGATCTGTCAGCATAGGACCTGCTTTCTTTGCAGTTACTGTTGCTCAGAAGCAGTGCCCAAAGTGTTGGCACAGGTTCACCAATTTGCCTGCAATCTTCACCCCACTTCCTTGTATCCTTGACCTTGAAGTCAATTGCCAGTTATGTACTATTTTATTTGAATTGTTTTTCTTATGATCAAAAAATATTTCTCTTCCATTATCTCTATAAAGAAGTAGAAACATCAAAGATGGAAAAGGTTACATTTCTTATACATAGTCCACTTTGTAAATTTGTATTTCTGAACTTTTAGGTTTTTCTTAGCCACTGTAGTTCTACAGATTTGTTCCAAAGCTATACAGTGTTCTATTGTATAAATGTATTATTTCTAATCTTCTGCTGTGGAACACATTTCTGGTTTTCCCCTATTGTAAAGAATAACCTGTAGATGAATTGCGTACATATTATTTTATTAAGATAAAATTTGAGAAAATTTTCTAAATCAAGCTGTTTTCACTTTTAAGACTTGATACATATTGCCAAGTTGCTTGGTAGTAGTATAAATGGAAGATATCCAAATAGCAGTGTGTGGGAGTGTTCATTTCCCTACATATATGCCGTCATAATTTAAAATAACTCAAAATTTAAAAGACAAGTTTGCTAATATATTTAGGGAAAACAAAAATGAGAATGCTGGCCAAGACGTTTTTTTTTTTATCTTCTCATCTGCGTAAGTACAAATTGTACTTTATTTTAAAGGATATAATAGAGAAACATCGCTTAGTACACTGCTGTACCTTAGATTTATATTGGAGTCAAATGAGGTACTACTTATCTTATATGTGAAGTGTAATGTGAGAACCACAGTAGAACTAGAAAACCTTTAGCCTTTAATTATTAAACTCTACTATGTTCCATATCTGCATGGAAATAAATACTGCAAATCCTCCTGTTTTGAAGCACATACAACTAATTATTACCATTGGTTTTATAGTGACTTTCCATATTTAAATTAGATGCTTTATTCTGTCCTTTGCTTTTTAAGGAGATGCCTACATAGAAGAGTGACAGCAGCTGGTCTACATGTGTCAGTGCTAAACTAGTTCCTCAGGTATCCTGGCTCTGGAAATTGCTATGGGAGATTGGATGACTGTTACAGATCCAGGTCTGTCTGCAGGTAACTGAATCTAAAATAAAGGAACCAAAGCAGTTTAGCCAGAAACCAAAATAGTAATTGTAAGGGTGATTTTTTTTCAATAAAAATATAAAATAGTTTCCAAAAATATTGAAGGTTTAACTAAAAAGATATAAATATTTATAAAATAGCTAGATTTCATCTTATATAAAATAGCTAATTTTCATCTTCAATAAAGTTATCAGATAACTAAGAATGTGCCATGATTAGTGGAGTTCAATGCTTTGAATGGATAATAGATTACTGGATTGTTGTTTTTTTTTTTTTTGCGGTACTGGGGATTGAACTCGGGCATTCTACCTCCGAGCTACACCCCCAGCCCTATTTTTTTTATTCTTTATTTTGAAACCGAGTCTCACTAAGTTGCGGAGTGCCTCACTAGGTAGCTGAGGCTGGCCTCGAACCCGGATCCTCCAGTCTCAGCCTCCCGAATGCTGGGATTACAAGCGTGCGCCACCACGCCCGGCTTGTTATTTTTGAGGGAAATTTTTATACATTTGAAATATGGCAATTTCAATATGTACCTCTGATTTGTTCCTTTAATCGCATGTACTTTGGCACAGACAAGTGTGTTTTGTCTAATGTTTTTATAAACCTAATGTAGTGGAAATTTGGGTATATTGTCACTTAACATATCTACTAAGAATACCACTTTAATTGAATCTTTTTAAGTATATAGGTTCATATAAAAATGGCTCTATTCTAATTTGAAAATTCATGTGTGTATGCAAAATTCAAAGTCTTTGGTAATGTAGATCGTTAAATTTACATGCATTTTAATAAATTATTTTACGTTTTTTATTGATTCTTTCAGAAAGCAAAAATATCTCTCAATATACCTCAGAAACAAAGATGTCTCCATCAAGTTTATACTCACAGCAAGTGCTATGTTCTTCAATACCTTTATCAAAAAATGTGCACAGCTTTTTCAGTGCCTTCTGCACAGAAGAGAATATTGAGCAAAGTATTTCATATCTTGATCAGGTAACATGTTTTTGTAAGAAGCAATAGCATAAATCAGGTTATATATAGAATATATCCAGGTTACAAGAAACACATTTGTCAAGCTCAAGTACATTGTTATATGGTGAGCTGAGACTTAGATTTGCAGGTAACTTTGGTGATCATCTAGTCTAATACAAGGTTAACTTATCTATTTGGAGCAACTTACCTCCCTTCATCCCAGACTCATCTACTGAATCTAACTCTCATTTTGTTGGTGCACAAACCTAACTTCCACAGGTGATTGTGCAGAGTCTAGAAAAAGCTCAGTTCTTTTCATTATTTGTTCTTTGGGATAGTTATTATTTTGTTAATGATCATAGGATAATATTCTTATGTTTCTTTAGTAATTTGGTAACCAGCTCTTTAATAATTAACTTATTTTAAATTTATAATTGAAAGCTGGGCGTGGTGGTGCACGCTGTAATCCCAGCATTTGGGAGGCTGAGAGTGGAGGATCCGGGTTCACGGCCATCCTCAGCTACCTAGTGAGGCACTCTGCAACTTAGTGAGACCCCGTTTCAAAATTAAGAATAAAAAATAGGGCTGGGGGTGTAGCTCGGAGGTAGAATGCCCCTGAATTCAATCCCTAATACTGCAAAAAAAAAAAAAAATTATAATTGACAAGTAAAAAATGTACATGTTATGTACTACATGATTTGAAATGTGTATACAGTGTGGAATGACTCAGATGAGCTAATTAACATGCATAGCTCATGCTTTTTGTGGTAAGGACACTTAAAATCTACTCTCAGCAATTTTCAAGAATGCAGTACATTGTTGTTATTAAATTTAAGTCATCAAGTTGTACAAGAGATCTCGGAACATACTCTCCCTCTCTAACTGAAATTTTGTATCCTTTGACTAACATTTCCTCAAGGATAACCAACCTTTAAGACAACATTTTCTCCTACCAGGAATTGACTACTTTTGGTTTTCCATCATTATATGAAGAATCCAAAAGTAAAGAGACAAAGAAAGAATTAAATATAGTTGCTGTTTTAAATTGTATGAATGAGCTACTTGTACTTCAACGGAAGAACCTTCTAGCTCAGGAAAATGTGGAAACACAGAATCTGAAACTAGGAAGTGATATGGACCATCTACAGAACTGCTATGCAAAACTTAAGGTAGATTACGTATCAATCTGTATTTCAGTGCTGTTATTATATAATAATACTATGTTCTTTTAGTGTATCAAACAAATTTTAGGATTTTTTTAAAGTTTTAGGTTTATTTAAGACTGTTAAAAGTAAACTTAAAGTAATTTGTGCAAATTGGTTATCCTGCTTTCAAGCTTTTATATTGAAGGCATTGGTTTTATGAACTCTTTAGTGACTACTGAACCTTTAGAAAGTTAGATTAGGAAGTATTCATACTCTAAGGAAAATAAAATAAGGATTCTTGCTCCCCATCGAATCTTACTTAATAAAGTAGATATTTAATTTAAAAGTTTATTAAGAGGCTGCATCAGTTCATTCCAAGAAAAATATACTTGAGGCATGTGTCCCAAAGGAACTAGAACTCTATAATAAAAACAGGCCAGATACCACCTGTTAGAAGTCCTGAGGGTCTAGAAAAGGCCACAGAAAACTGCTTAAGGAAATGGTTTTGCTCTGAAAAAAGGGAATTCTTTCTAAAGGACCATTGAAGTGCTACCTTAACATGTAAAACATTTGTTGTTTTGATCTGCTTTCTTTTTTTTTACTTTCATGTTTGTGTGTGTGTGTGTATGTGTTTAAGTACTTATTTGAGGAGGAAAGGAACAAGGTTCTAAATTTTGGTATGGTGAGGACTTCTATTATGGTTATATATTATTGAGAATGTAATATGATCAATTCAAGCTTAATTTTTTTCCTAAATATTCTACAGTGGGTTTCCTTATTTGTGAAAACAATGTTTTGTATTTACATACTCTTAAGAAAATCACCTTCCTTTTAGTTTTTCATCTGTTGGTCCATGCCCCTATTCTTTTGCTACTTGTATATCTTCTCCAACCCACCCCTTCTAAGAACAGATAACCACAAAAATGAACTAGGAATCTTGAATTTCTGAGCTCTGTGAGAAAATAATATCTCTGTATGTAGTATTTGAAAATATAGCAGGGAGTGTACTATAAGATGGAAGTGGTGAAGAATTGGCCTGTATGCGAACACTGGACACTTTGGGGGATGGTTTAGAGAACCATTTTAATCCCTTAATGGCACCTGTCCCTTCCAGCCTGTCACTACCTAATGCTACATACATTATTTTCTTAGGTCATATACAGTGCTACAGTATGTTTTCTCATTAATAATGTGTTTAGATTTTTGTACTTCCTGTATGTCTAGGGGTAGGGAGTATCTACTATGTGTCTTGGTTGACTGGGGAATTGTAGGCTAGAGGGGGTAGTGGGTACCTTGTAGGCCGTAAGTTCCCAAAGTGGGCAACACGGCTTTCCAGGGGGTACTGGGACCAAATTTAGCTACATAAAAGAATGTAAATCTGTTATTTCATCTTTCTCTGTTTACTTAAAGTAGATAGTTGGAGGGAGGGGACTGAGTAATTTTTTCCTGAAAAGGGAGTGGTAAGCCAAATAAGCTTAGGAACTTCTGCTAGTCCAGGCTTATAAAAAGGCTCTGAATTGTGGATACTTCATTAATCTAGATCAGAGACACCTGTGGAAAGTCTTATTATGGATTAGGCTGATGTTGGGCTGTAAACATAGAAGATAGTATTTTTATATCTGGGCACCCTTGGCTACATATCTCCTAAGTAGCGAGTGAATAATCATGCCGTAATGTTGGTAATCTGGAGCTGCTGAGGCTCTTCTTTTAAGGTGTAGTAAGTACTACTCAGAGCATAGAATATTTTTCCAGGCTGTCTTCTAATTGGGGATCTGACCTGGGCCAGACTGTTATTTTGTGTCAACTGTGGGTATAAAAGTGTATTCAATGGAGAAAGTTGCTGATCTAGCCTTGAAATATAATATATGATTCATTCCTTGTTGAGGAAAATGTTTTTATGTGCTAGGAACTGGGTTTCAAAGTGAAACCCCAGACCCTGTGCACAAGGAGATTGCGATCTAGTGGAATGAGACACAATAACCGTAATTACTTGCTTCATTATTTGTCTTCGGTATAGGAGATGAGTAAGGGCTTCACAGAGAGTTATCTCTTGATCTGAGATTTATAAATGAACATTTGCTAGCATTTGGAAAAGACATTTCAGGCAGGGTGTGGAGGCATGAGAGAACATTGCACTTTCAGGGAGAGTAGCTTGTTAGGGGCAAGGGTGTATCAATTATGATGAAGATTGGGAAGAGATAAGGCTAGACCCTGGGCTCCAGATGGTATGAGAGACCTGGTCCAGAAACTAGGAGCTACTGAGGAGCTGTAAACAGAAGAAAGATATCATTCTGTAAGTAGGCTGTAGACTGTATTTGGGGGAGGGTATGGATTTGTATTTGGAATGGAGGTAGAGGGGGCTCCAAAAGCCTGGTGACAAGGACACCTGTTAGCTGGCCTTTGCAGAGGTTTTGGACTTGAACTAAGGTAGTGCTAAATGTAGTGTTCCTGCCCTCTTTCTTCAAACTTAGCTCAAAATCATGACTGCCTCTTTCTCAAAGCTAAATGTACTCTCAAAGTAGGAATGTTGTTGCAATAGCTGAAGATACCTCAAAAACTGTAAAAGTATTAAAAAATCTTAAAAAGAAATTTTAAAAACGTTCAGTGGCAACATCATGGAATAAATGAGCCTTTCAAGGGAACCATTTTAAAGCTCTTTTGTACATACATTTAAAAAAGGTTGGAATTTAAATGAAATAAAATGTGACATGTAAATTTTGATAAACTGTTATAATTTTATAGTATTTGAGTTTTATAGTAATTGCTTTAAACAAACATTTTGTGTACCACTAAACCTTAATTTTAGCTACCTAGTATATATAACTTCCTTTACTGATCTAAGAATTTAGTTGTTCTGAAACCTATGTTAATTTTAATTAAAATGGCATATGAATGTTTTAGGAACAACTGGAAACCTCCAGGAGGGAAATGATTGGGCTTCAGGAAAGAGACAGACAATTACAGTGCAAAAATAGGAATTTGCATCAGCTCCTAAAAAATGAGAAAGATGAGGTGAGTTGTCAAGTTACTGCATATGAAGTTTAAGTAAATTTTAAGTTTCTTATAATCCAAGATATAATCATAAGAGCTACTTTAAACAAGAAAGAACCTTTTATTCATCCTGTGTCAAGTTGATATGGTGAACTTTTGTGTACAATATTGTATCACATTCATTTATTTATGTATTTTATTGGTGCATTGCAATCATACATCTTTGTTAGGTACAAGCTGGTAGAGGCATACATGCACACATCTCTCTTTTAACCTTTCCCCAGTTCCTGCCTCATTCTGTTTAGTGATATGTTTGTGAAAGTACATCATGTGCGTTAGGGTGCCCCCCCATCACCTTCAAGTTAAGTCACCTTTGCTCATCTAAGGTTTCTCCTTCATCTAGAGTCCTTCTAATGACTCACTTTCTCCCTAGCTTCCACATATTAGGGAGGGTACAAGGGTACTTTAAGTGGAAATCTTTTTTCTTTTCTGCTATACTGGGGGTATAGCTCAGAGGTAGAATGCTCCTGTGTTCAATCCCCCATACAAAACAAAATCAAAACAAAACCCTCACAAACTGCCTGAGAAGCTGGATTAGATATAAATTTTGAATAGCAGTGCCTGATACATAATACAGGTGCTTAGCAAATGTTGATCAGAAGAAGTGAGCCTAGTCCTGGTTACTGCTGCCATGTACTACTGGCCAACCTCACAATCTACTTAGTGTTCTTAGTGTATTAGGACCTAGTATACTAAGCAAGGGGATTATAAGCTAAATTAAATGATCAGATGAATACTATTTGTTTCAGATAAAGTGTTAATATTTTAATACTTCAATAAGAGTTTCTGGCTATTAAATTACCAGAGTCTATTGTAAGATAATAGGTGTAGAAAATAATTTAGAAAGATGACACTTCTGAGAGTTTTAGAATTAAAAAATAAAAACTGCCAGGTGTGGTGACACATGCCTGTAGTCCCAAGTACTTGACAGGCTAGATAGGAGGGTGGTAGTTTCGAGGCCAGCCTCAGCAGCTTAGACTCTGTTTCAATATTTTTTTTAAAGTCTTTTTTTTTTTAATTTCTGGGGGTGTAGCTTAGAGGTAGAATGCCTCTAGGTTCAATCCCCAGTCCAATAAAAATAATTATAATGATAATAACTTTGTGATTCATTTAATGACATTTTTAAAGTGGTTTCCAGTTATTAGGAAGAAGTAAGAATCATTCTAGGATTTTAATATTATTATATGGTAAGATGAAGGAAAAATCTTCCTGGAATTTAAAAACTATTATTTGGGAATATGAATGCTTTTATATTTTGAATTTGTAAATTTTAACTGGATTTATTAATCTTTATTGATGGAAAATACTTTTTTCAGGTACAAAAATTACAAAATATCATTGCTAGTCGAGCTACTCAGTATAATCATGATATGAAGAGAAAAGAGCGTGAATATAATAAACTAAAGGAACGTCTCCATCAACTTGTTATGAACAAGAAGGATAAAAAGATAGGTAAGCAGCTGGCTGATACACAGCCAAGAGAGTAAATGTTATGCTCAGAAATAAGTTTAAAAGGACTGAGCTCAACAGCTCAAGAAGTGGTATTTTCATGCTTTATACAGTTGATTTTAGATAGGGTATGTCCATATAAACTGGAAAATTAATCAACTGGTTAGTGAAAAATTTGGTTTGCTTAATTTGCTGCATAAAAACTAAGCCAGAAGACCTTAAGTCTTCCTTAGCAAAGAACTGAAAATAAGAATCAGAATGTGTTTCTAAATATCAAAAGAAGTATGACTTTGGAGTTAACTTCATTAATTTGTTCATCATACAGAATCTTTCCTGTCAGTTTTGAGTTCCTTTAAATAAGTTCAGCTGTGCATTTTTTAATCAGTTATTTGAAGAATGTACTGTGGAAGTCATGTTAGTGTCTAAAAGGTATACTTTTTTGTAGTATTCTTTTGAAAACTTTACAACTATCCATGTCTAATTTCAAATAAATAAAAAGTCAAGCTACACACAAAAGTAGAGCTATGCAGTATAATTTTACTGGCTTGTTTCAGGAAATAGGAAGTTTGTGTATTTATTTATTGAAGAGGTTTTTTCCAAGTGGATTATAGGCAGCCCTCTAACCTACATTTTATAGTGATTCTTCTAACCTGTCTTTCCGAAACTGAACTAGGACTTCAACAGCAGCTGAGGAGCCTAAGTTCAGGCTGTCTCAGGGTTGCCTCTTCTGCTATCAGCAAGCAGTTTATTGTTGACTCCATCACTGGCATTGATTGTAGCAGAGCTATTGTGATTAACTGAATATTTTACTTAAACAATTACTTAAAAATAGAAAATAAGGGTATAGTAATGAAGGCAAGGTTGGAAATCTTTAGGTATTTTGAGTTAATCTTATTCATATAAACAATAGGTTTTTTAAATTAATCTTCATTCATGAAAGAAAACAAAATTAAGGAGCAGGAAGAAAGGCTGAAAATGTTTATTAAAGATTTACCTTTGGAACAGAGCCCTTTCATTTAAGGGTCTAGGCTGTTTCCTTCTCTAAACCCAGTTGGAAGTGACATTTTCATAATGATTTAATTAACTCTAAAATGGTAGTAACTTATTCTCATTTTCCTTCTTACCCTTAATGTGTCCTTCTCTCCTGGGAAGAAGAGACATTATTGTTGTCAGGGCCCTTGACTCCTTTGAAGATGACAGTGGTGATGTTGTTAATAGGGCATGGCAAACTTGTACTGTAAAGGTCCACATAGTAAATATTTCTGGCTTTGTGGAGTTTGTAAGTATTTTTTGTACCTACTACCTCTGCGATTATAGGGAAAAACTATCCATAGACATTATGTAAATAAATGCATGTGGCTGTATTCCAGTAAAACCTCATTTATAAAGTAAAACCTCATTTATAAAATTGGGCAGCTAGTCTGCTGGCCAGAGTTTGCCAACTCTTGATAATAAAATTAATAAAGATAAAGTAACACTTATGAAGTGCTTACTGTGTACAATATCCTTTGTTCACCTCTGCTGTGGTAAACAGTAGAAATAATGCTTTAACATTATTTCTTTCAATTCTAATAATGCTTTGGTAGATACTTTTGTTATTCCCACTGTATCAATGAAGAAACGGGCTCAGCAGTTAAATAACTTGCCAAGATCTCATTGCATACCAGCAGAACAACTAGAAATTAAGCTATTTCAGCCCAAATCCCAACCCGTATACCAGATTCGCTTAATGTCCCTGGGGTGTTTAGAGCGCATTCAAGTTTTAAATCATGTGGTAAGAATTGGTTTTGTTTTGTGTGTTCATGTTTGTAGCCATGGACGTTTTAAATTATGTGGGGAGAGCTGATGGAAAAAGAGGCTCCTGGAGGACTGGTAAAACAGAAGCCAGGTAAAAGCCAGTTTAAATTGATCAATTAGGTAGACTTTGCTTCCTCTTCTGCCTTTTTACACTAAGTTTCTTTCTCAGGAATGAAGATGAAATGTATAAAATTCTCTTGAATGATTATGAGTATCGTCAGAAACAAATACTCATGGAAAATGCTGAACTTAAGAAGGTTCTTCAGCAAATGAAAAAAGAAATGATCTCTCTTCTTTCTCCCCAAAAGAAGAAACCTAGAGAAAGAACAGATGATAGTGCAGGAACTGTAAGTGGCCTTTACTCTCTAATATGGGCTTCAGATTGCTATTTGGAGATATTCAGACACTGGATAGATATGCTCAGTGGGGATACTCTTGCTATTTTGAAGAAGTCAGTCACTGCTTTGCTACTCCCAGTCACAGTGACAACCAAAAAAACGTCCTTTGTGTTTCCAGATATGCCCTGGGAAGTAATGGAGATAATTTTCTGGGGGCTTAATCCATGCTAAGCACTGTGATACACACTTTATAAGCATTGTCTCATTTCATAATGTTTCTCATAATATATGAGACATTTCAAGTAGTATAAAAATTATGTTATTTCTATACTATAATTATCCCCACTTTATAGAGGAAACTAAGGCACAGTAGTTAACTGTCCCAGTATAACACATGAGAACTAGGATTTGAATCCAAGTCTACCTCTAGAGCTCATGCTTGTAAATCATTGTGCCAAATAATTCACTTTTCAGGGAGTGAAACTAGGTAACTTTGGGAACCAATCATCCAGTTCCATATATTTATTGATTGTTCATTATGTTCTAGCTCCTAAGAAGAAAAAGCTAAAAAGATTTTGGCTTTTTTCTTCAAGAAGCTGTTTTTGGGAGAGACATTGTGGAGAAGTGATCATTATATGTTAGGTACTATGATAGGGTAGTGCAAATTCACATTAGTGATTTAAATCTAAAAATAACAGTGTTGATGGAAAATACTGATCACCAAGAAGTCACTAGAACTTGTTTTTTAAACCTGTATTTGAGGGTTATTTATTTTGTGGGATCATAAATCAGTCTGATTAATAAGCCCATCCCATCTATCTTTTTTTTTTCCTTTAAAGTTTGTTTTTAAATACTACTTGAACACAGTAGCTCACCCCCCCCTCCACTTTATCTACTGGGATTCATTCCAAGACCCCCAGTGGATGCCTGAAATCACAGATACACTGTATATGCTGTCTGTATATACTGTGTCTTTTCTTATTCAATGTGCTCATGTTTTTTCCTGTACTTATATACCTATGAGGAAGTTTAATTTATAAAGTAGGCACAGTAAGAGATTAATCATAATAACTAATAATAAAACAGAAGTTAGTATACTATACTAAAAGTTAATATACAGTCTTGCTGCTCCTAAAGATATCTTCTTGTTCTATACTGTATTCTGAGATCTTGTTTGACCAAGCTAACTGAAGGTAACAAAAACTGAGAATGTTACTGTATTTTACATACTCTAGTGTGAGGCCTGCTTGACCTCTTACATTTATTTAACCTTTTTTCTCAGTCTGTAATTTCTAGTCAGTTAACTTTCACTAATACCTCTTCAGGGTGAGCATGGTTGACATTACTTGTGAGGTACTTTTTGGCCTATTCTTTACTAACCTTTCATTGAAGAGATCTTTCTCAGATGACACTCCCCTCCCCCTTAGTATTACTCAGCCAATAAAAAGTATCCTTTTTAATTTTTTATAATTCAAATGTTTAAGTTTGGAGAAATAATCTCAAGTATATTTGCTATTTTGAAAAGATCCACTTTTCTAGCTGTAGTTTCTTTTAAGTAATTCAACCATTCTGTTCTTGGAAAGATTTTGTAACATAGCAAGAAGAATAAGATGTAACCTTGGCTGGGCATAGTGATACATGCCTATAATCCCAGTACTTGGGAGGCTGAAACAGAAGAATTGCAGATTCAAAGCTAACTTCAACAATTTAAGGAAGCCCTCAGCAACTTAGCAATCACCCTATTTCAAAACAAAAAATAGAGCTGGGGGTGTAGCTTGGAGGTAGAATGCCCCTGGGTTCAATACACACACACACACACACACACACACACACACACACACACACACAAATATAACCTTGGAATGCCTAAGTAGCAGCCATGTTTCGTTTATTATCTGGCTTGCTTACTTGTGGCCAAAGTTTTTTTCATCTTGTGATTTATATATTTTTAGTTTGGAAAATGAACAGTAATTATTATTAATTTTTTAACAACACATTTGTAGTGTAGGTTGAGCATCCTTAATCTAAAAACCTGAAATCTGAAATATTTTGAGCACCAACATGATGCTATAAGTAGAAAATTCCACACTTGATCTCATGTGACAGGTCACAGTCGAAACAAAGGCTCACTAAAAATATCACATAAAATTGCCTCCAGCCTATGTGTATAAGGTGTATATGAAACATAAATAAATTTGGGGTTGAGATTAGGCTCCTGTCCAATCTCTAAGATATCATTTTAGTAAATATTGCACAATCAAAAAAGGCCTCTGAAACATTTCTGGTCCCAAGCATTTCAGATAAGGGATACTCTACCTGTATTTTGATATACTTTAAAATATATGGAAGAGAAGATGTGGCTTCTTAGAAAAGTTACTACAGATAGCTCCTAAAGATTGATTGGCAAGAACCAGAGTCACCATGAGCTACATGCTGGGCCTCTCCCTCTCCTGTTCTGCCTTAGAGCTCTTGCCCTCTATTAGCCCCATGCTGATTTTAGACCATTGATACAGTTACTCCCTCATTCCTGCTGCATGTGGGAGCAGTCTTATCAGCCCTTCTTTCTTTTAATCTTCTTTTTATTTCTCCTGTGACATCTGTATTAATGAAATTAGTGAAGCATATTGACCCTCTGAGATATCAGTAACAAATAGGGTGTTTTTTATGTAGGTACAAGTTATTGTGACATAGACCTTTTACGATTATTTCCCCATATACTTTATCCTACTTTGATTCTGTATAATAATTTATGAATAAAATTTGAAACATTCTCCTATGATTTCATGTCTTAGTATAATAGAAAAATATCTCCAGTTGTATGAAAAATTATATAAGGAAAGTAGTATTAATAGTTGCTTTTACTTTAGAGATTATTTCACAGATTACTTTAGAGATTGTTTCATTACTTTGTTGAAGCAGCCTAGGATTAGCAACAAGTTGGTCTAACTTCAAATCTCAATTTTACCTCTTGGCTGTGTGGCACTTGATCTACTATTTCTCTACATCTGAGTTTTCCCACATTTTAACATGATTTGAGAGTTGACTAATGTGTGAAAGCATCTAACAGCACTAGACAGGTAGTGAGTATCTCTTCCTCAGGCAGCTCCATGACTTGTCACTAAATACTTGGATTCAAATTCCAGCTTTGAAAAGATCTAAAATAGGAGGGAGTCTATTGTAAATGTTGCTTTTTCTAAAGATATATGAAGTCATTGGTCATTTGTGAGTAAGATACAGCATAGAAATGATTTTGATCAGCCTCTCTGGTAATCAGTCTTCATGACAACTGCCTGGGTATAAAGCCATTTTAAGATCTTTTCCTTTTTCTCTCTCATCACTTGTAGGTTATCTCTGATGTTGAAGATGATGCTGGGGAACTGAACAGAGAGAGTATATGGGACCTTTCGTGTGAAACTGTGAGAGAACAGCTTACAAACAGCATCAGAAAACAGTGGAGAATTTTGAAGAGTCATGTAGAAAAACTAGACAACCAAGGTACCTGTTGCTTCACTACATGTGAAGTGATTTGTGACAGTAAGCACTTGATTCACAGCTTCTTGCGAAACCACAGCATGGGCTCAGACCTGAAGCCTGTAGCTAAGCTTTGTGCTTTGAAAGCAAGATTTTGTCTACTGTTTTTTTTTGTTGTTTTTTTTTTTTTTTGTGTGTGTGTGTGTGTGTGTGTGTGTGTGTGTGTGGTACCAAGGATTGAACCCAGGGGCATTCTACCTCTGAGCTACATCCCTATCCCTTTCTATTTTGAAATAGAGTCTTGCTGAGTTGCTGAGGCTAGCCTCAAATGTGTGATTCTCCTATCTCAGCCTCCCAAGTACTGGGCTTACAGGCATGTACCACCACACCTGGTTTTTGCCATGAGATTTCAGCTTCAATTGGAAAAATACACTTTGCTCTCAGAGTAATGTTTGAAAAGAGAATGGTATGTATCCATCTGCAGTGAATGTACTGTACTGTTAAGAAAACTGAGTCTCTTACTACATCTTTAAACTCAAGATATTCATTATAATATGGTATAAAGATGAATCTTTTACTGTTTTCCAGATTCTTACATATTACTAGGTTCCAAATAATGAGTTTTCAAAGTAAAAAATGTTCAGTTTATTTTCAATTTATTATCAATTAAGAAGTATATAAAGTAGAATATCTGGGTATGTATTCCCTATATGTAACACTTAACAGTTTGCTGCATATGTTTCAAGACTTTTCTGTATTGTCTTATGAAATATTTATTTGTTTAAAAATATGTAAGAATTGAATCTGTTCAATTAAGGTCTGATTCCACGTTGTAGCTTCCCAAGAAGCTGTGAATCACCTGCTTATTGTCACAAATCATTTCATCTGTTTTTATTCAGTGTGCTTTTTCAACTTAACAATATTATTTTAGACATTCCCTGGCCTTATACTTACATCTCTATTGATGAATAATATACACCTAATATTTTGTATTTGTTAAATAAAATTTTTGTACTTTTATATCAGGGAAACTGAAATTTCTCTTCTTCTGCGATACTAGGGATTGAACCCAGGGGAATTCTACCATTGAGCTCTACACTTCCAGCCTTTTTTTATTTTGAGACAGGGTCTCACTTAATTGCCAGGGCTAGCCTTCAACATGATCGTCCTGCCTAAACCTCTAGGAATTTGCTGCTACTCCCAGCTAAATCAGGGAAATTAAGATTTCTGTTAATTTAAATAGTAAATGAAGTCCATTTAAAGAAAACTTATTTTAAATTAAAAGAATGAACTCAGTGTCCTTGTATTAAGTAGTAAAGAATAGCAAAATTATAATTATAGTTCTAATATTAATTTACATGAGATTTTATTCATTTCAGTCATAATTTATTAGTAAATAGCAAATATGTCTGGGCTTCATATTTCTTGAATGTAATATAAAGGAGAGAAAGATTTGTAGCACTGCATTGATCTCTGAAGCAGTATCAACAGGCACATAGCTTATGAATTTGTTATTTATGTTAACATTCTGTGAATGTAGCCAAATCTATTGTTAATCGGAACATAGTCTTGAATGTGTGGATTACAAATTAAATGTTGGCAATAGAGCTCTGTTTTTAAGGATATCATTTATTCCTAAAATCATATGAATTTATAGTTTTCATGGGCTTATAATTGCTTTGCTTTTTAAAATGTTTTCATAGTGTTAATATAAATTTTATTTTGATATAGTTTTTGAAAAGGTAGTTTACTACCTTTTAGAAAGTGACTTTTAAATATTTGTTCAAAAACTAATGGTGGCTATTAAAACCTGTTTCAACTTACTGGGTTTGTGTTAGTTTCAAAGGTACACTTAGAAGGTTTTAATGATGAAGATGTAATATCACGACAAGACCATGAACAAGAAACTGAGAAACTGGAGTTAGAAATTCAGCAATGTAAAGAAATGATTAAAACACAGCAGCAACTTTTACAGGTAAATGTGAATTGCCTTATAAAGCTCTTCTGTCTTGTTGAAGGCTAGAATTTTACTCAGTCTTACTAGATTTTTATTCCTTTATTTCTTAGGACCTATATATTTTGACATTTTTCCAAATCTAAACTAAGTTCTCTGCCAAAAGACACATTGCATACCATTCCTTAAATAGTCCATGCTTTACCCTTTGGGATAGTAGCATTTGGGAAAAGAGGCTCTTCATTTGACTTCCTGGCTCTTCATAATTTCTGTTCTCACCCTAAACTTTGACCTTCCTTGCTTTCATCATTTCAACTCTTTGGAGTGTTGCAAGGATGGATCCCCTGGGACTTACTATGTCTTAAAATTAATAGCAGCAACTTGCCACTGCCTGTGATGATGATACCACTTCACTGTTGAAAGACTGTTACTTGTTGGAAGAAAAGGAACGCCTCAAAGAAGAGTGGTCCCTTTTTAAAGAGCAAAAAAAGAATTTTGAGAGAGAAAGACGAAGCTTTACAGAAGCTGCTATTCGCCTAGGTTTGGAGGTACTTTAAACAGTTGTGCTTTTGAAAATGTTGGGGGGTGGGAAGCATGCCTCAGTAGTTCTACTTTTAATTATTTCTTTGCTATCCAGTTTTTCTCTGAAGTATTTCACTGGCCATCTCATAAGTAACTTGAAGGGAAGCTGAGTATATGAACAATTATAGAATGATATCTTTTTTTCTTTACCAGATTTGAGAATTGCAGTTTTTAAGAAATGAACTATAAGAATTCGTTTTTCCCTCTCAGGTTGGCTTTTTGCTGTTAAGTGTCTAATTTCAAACAAGAGATCTCTTTTAGGCATCTGGCATTTATCCACTGTCTGTAGGTATGATGTCAAGACAGGACAACCATGAGCACATTTGTTGTTCAAAAAGATAAATAAGAGAGGGCTGGGATGTAGCTCAGTGGTAAAGTGCTTGCCTAATATGCACAAGGCCCTTGGTTTGATCCCCAATACAAAAAAAGAAGAGACAAAAAATAGTAAGAAATCACAGTTAAAAAAAATCCTATTTCCAGTCCCTCATTCATTGAAGTATGCACTAACAATTACCAGTTTAGATTGTTAGGCATATACATATATGTGAATATATTATATATTGCTAGGCAAACACTCTACCACTGAACTATACCCCCAAACCCTATAGCTTGCTTTTCTAAGCATGTATTGCATTGCTTACGTTTTTCCACTTCAAAAATTATAGACGAAGTATCTGAACACAGTTTTAAAAACAAACTCAACACATACAAATAGCTACAAAGTGAGAAAATATCCTCCTTTACCCCCAGTTTCATTCCTTAGAGATAACCACTATTAAATGTTTCTCTTGTTAACTCTTCTGGGAAGCTTTCAATTTTACATGTAGTATTTTACCTTTTTTTCTTGACATTGGTCTATTGATCTCTGCTATGGAAGATAAGGAATGTAGTGTCTTTATAGTGTCTCCCACTTATTCTTTTGCTCATCCACATCTGATTTCTTCATAATACTGTTAACTTTTGTTTTTCTGGGTACCTTTTTTTACTTTAAACAAATAATGTTTAATGCTTCCATTTCATGTTTGTTGAACGTCAGACAGTATTTCACTTTATTCCTGCAGTGAAAGATGAGGAACTTCTTGCAATTTTGCTTTTTCTACTTCTCTTTCTCCTTTACTTTGCCATTTTTGTAGTATTGGTTTTCATTGTCAAGTGTTAACACATTTATTTTCTGCCCTATAATCCAGGTATAAATATTTTGCCTCAAGTTGAAATTCAAAATTCAAAACCAGGAAACCACATTGATAGCATCATAACTAAATAAATATTATCCATTATAAACAAATAATATATTTAGACACAGAAAATATTCTTTATTTTTAAGACATTTTTTTCACCCAGAAGAGACATATCATTAGTATCTAGTCAATTCTTTAACTTACTCTGTTGCTTCCTTTGAGTTCCTGAATCAGATTTAGTTGCCATGCTTCTTGTAACTCATGTTGTCCTTTTGGGGGTTTCTTTTGCATTTCCTGTATTATCTTTTTAATTTTTTCACAGATAGTATTAAGTAATAAACAGGTATTTATTCTATAAACATTCTGAATGCTTATCACTGGAGTACCCCAAGGTATATTTATACTTGTTGGTTTGTCTAGGTAGAATTTAGGTTTCAGCTTTTTCTCTCAAAGCTATGAAAGAATTATTCCATTTCTTCTAGTGTTTGGTTTTGCTAAGGAGAAGGCCAGATTGTAATATAACCTATATTACTTTGTAACTAACCTTGTTTTTTGTCCCTGTCTCTGGAAGCTTTTGGAATTTTTTCATTCTTGTTTTCCTGAAATTTTACCAGAATGTCTAAATAGTTCTTTTCATTTGGAATTTTCTATATTTATAGTGATATTTCATGTGTTTTTTATTTTTCTCTTTGACTCCTCTATATTCTGGAACTTCTGTTAGACAACGTTTGGCTTTCTGAATAGTTTAATAAGTTGACTGTGTTCTAAATTATAGATGCTCTCTTGCCTTTATCCTGTGGCTCACAAACTGGTCTTAAAGGTCAGTTTTATTATTCACTGGAGCCACTGAGGTTTTATTTCAGAACTTAACCTTTTAAATAAGCTTAATTTTTACTTTTCATTGTACAGCATTGTTACTTTATAGATATTCATTAATCTGATGCTATGTTACAATTTTTAAGAGGATTTTTTCCGTCTCTTGAATTATCTGTTACCTGTGGTCAGTTTACTTATCTTGTTTTTTTTTTTCTCTTATGTTATTAGTTTTCTTGAAATGTCTGGGATTCAAGCTTCTGTTCCAATATTTATGAATGAAGAACTCTATTTTGGCTGTTATAAGTAACTGTGACATAGCTGTCTTCCTCAGGGAACAAAAGCAGTTTACACCAGCATATTTTGTCTAGTGGGATCACCTGTTTCTGAGCCCCCTATCCCCAACAATGCTCCAAAAGATACTCTGGCTATACTGCATGTCATTCCTAGTTGCTTTTCCTTGCATGAGAATCTTATCTGCCAGCTGTCAGTGGAGACAGTGGGGGTTGGGGGGAGGGAAGGACCAGAGAACTAAGGGTTGAGGGAGAATTAGTATAGGATTTGTCCTCTCATCAAAGGGGGAGGTGTCACACATGCCTGTGCCCTCTTGTGGTTTACTGGTGGTGGTTACTAGTACTGGTATATGGCTAGAGGCTGAGAGAAATGTTTCATGAAACCAGAAGTCTTTTTTTTTTTTTTTTATTGCTTAATTTACAATGTACAGTACTTTTATTTGTAATTTTATGTTTGCAGTGTGTTCTGTATGATCAAAAGTTGCACTAATCTTCATTTTTTATATCATTCATTTGAGTTAAAATTAATGCAAAAGTAGTGGTTGTTGGTTTATTAAGTGAAATAGTTAAACTTTTTTGAATTTTTATTTTAAATACAACTTTTAAATGAAATTTTTCTTAGTTTTCTAGTTTAATTTATTTGACATAAGAAATATATAGAGAGACAGCCAGAGCATAAACACAGATAGCTAGAGAAGTCATGTAAAATGTTAATTGTGTGAATATTGAAGTGTTGATACTTATTTCTTTGGTTGGTTTGTTTGTTATTGTAGAGAAAGGCATTTGAAGAAGAAAGAGCCAGTTGGTTAAAGCAACAGTTTTTAAATATGACTACCTTTGACCACCACAACTCAGAAAATGTGAAACTTTTCAGTGCCTTCTCAGGAAGTAAGTACTTTATAGACTCTTTAATCTTAAAATGCATCTAAATAGATATGTAGATTATTAATATAAAACTTTAGAAATCACTAAGAAGAGTTCTCTAATTGTCTAAGAAGAGTTCCTTAAAAGTCAACTTTAATGTATATTTACTGGAGTCAAAATGAGGATGACAGGAGGACCATGCATACTTAAAGTAACTTTTGTTGCAAATGTAATGTTAGGTTTTTGAAAATTCAAAATCTAGAGTTATTTTTAAAACTAGTTCCTTCAGAGTGTTTGCAGAATATGCAACAGAGATGGCAAGTTAATTTGTTCTATCTCATACCTCAGAATTCAAATGAATCATCTTAGGTAGTTATCTTCACTGTATTTAATACCTCACCATATGTACTGTCTTTTTTTCTTCCTTTCTTGAAACAGGTTCTGATCAGGACAATCTTATAGCACACTCAAAGCAACGGCAAAAGAAG